>OVBA01001402.1:0-44927 GCA_900406435.1 Lepidium aucheri | reverse complement strand
AAACAAACAAATATTATCTAACCCGTGCATAGCACGGGACATCATCTAGTAAGAGTAGTAAAATTATAATTGTTTATCATGACAAAAAAAAATAACAAAATTATGTTTTTATCCTTGTGGCTTTGTAAATTATTGTAAATTTCAATTTTAGGCTACTTCAATACAGATTTTGGTAGAACTCCACGTCAATGCAGATTTCAGGTAAAGTTAAAAACTAAACATACTTTGAATCATTTATAAGGAAATTTGAAAATATGAACCGGATCTTGTCGATCCAATTATTAACAAAGAAACACATACTTTGAATTATTTATCTTGTATCATTATTATATCAATTAAAATCAAAACTTAACTATTAAAATTTTGAATTCTCGTAATAATATATGAATTTTTTTACTTATATGAATATCTATTTATAATAGTTTCACATATTATTCAATAATTTATTTGATTCAGTAATATATCATCTATAATATATATACATGATTGAAAATATTTTACTTAGATTTGGTATCAAAATTATTTTTTTGAACATTAATACGAAATATAAAAAATTTGTTTCTTAAAATTAACAAAATTAGTTTTTTAATGATAAAAAAGTATTAATAATATTTTTTATATTATTACTATTTTATTTATAATTTTATCTAATATATCGTATCACTTTTATATTTTCATCAATCACATATTTTTTCTTTCTCGCATTTAATCACATATTTTTTTTGTCTCGCACTTTTATATTCAATCACAGTTTCTTTGTCCCGCTTTTTTGTTTCAAAATGGTACTTGGACCATAATTGTACCATTCTTATCATGCGCCTCACTTGTACCACACTGCATTCTATCTCATATTACTAAAAACATTGTCACCAATCGAATCCTATGTCCATAAGATTGGAACACTTTCTCCACAAGAAGTGAAGAATGCAATTTCCATCATTCTAGGGAATATTGCGATGTATTATTTCTTCCTATAAATTTTTACCGGGTTGTTTTCATAAATCTTTTTAATGAGGCAATTAAGGAGAACAAAGATTTTGAAATGAGATATGTCCAATTGACTGATTATGTTGAAGAAAATATATCCTTAACAATATAGTGCGAGACAATATGTGTAAAGATGTAATCTTCATTATTGGAGGGAAAGTTTGCATAGTTGTATTGTTTTTTCTTTCTTCTAATTTTTCCCAAGACAATTTAGGATAATAAAAATTTTGAAATAAGATATGTCCAAGGGATTTTATGTTGCTTAAAATATATCCATAACATTAAAATATGACGTCTATAATATGTATAAAGATATGGTCTTCATCATTGGAGGGAGAATTTGCATAATTTTATTCTTTTTCTTCTATTATAGTTCTTTCACTAGTTTTTTCACAAAAAATTTTAACGAGAGAGCAAAAAATAATAAAAACATGACACAATCAATAGTAAAACAGGTGTCTGAGGAGGAGTTTTAAAAACATGACAGTTTGGCAAGCAAGTTTATCATATATGAAAAACTTATATTAGATTGTGTCAACTTGATCAAAAATGTGTCAAATATTATAGTATGAGTGGTTCCTACTTCACTACTAGAAGATTATGAAATAAATTTCGCATATACTGTCTAAATTCGAATCATTTTTTTCTTTCTCATATCTGTCTAGAATCTTTCGTTTATCAACTTTATTTTATGAGATTCATTTATAAGATAGAGAATCATTGTACTGAAACTAACTATCATTATAATTTTAGTTTTTTTTTGTCATTTATATTAAATTTAATAACATCTACGTCTTTAATGTATATATTTTTTGTCCTGTTTAGGGCTCTATATGGCCGATGAGGTGAGAAAAATACAAACGATTCTACGTGTGGGTTAAAGTGAGGTTCGCGTGTTGCTCAACCTGTTGTGTGGACAAAACCAGAGGAGAGTTGGCTAAGTTGAACACAGACTGGACTTCTCGAGGTAACCCGGGATTAGCCGCAAATTGTGTTCTGAGGAATCATCTTGGTGATTAGTGCCAAGAATTTGCCGTTAACATTGCTATTTGCACGACACCACTAGCCATATTTTGGGGGAGGGGTTTACTAATAGATTATACATTGCTTGGGAGATGTGTGCCTCGAGATTGGAAGTAGAGGTTGATTTAAAAATAGTGGTGGAGTTTCTTACAAAAGAAATTAGTGAAGCTCATCCTCTGTTATTCTTGGTGGGCTTGTGCCATGACTTTCTTATAAACGACTGTATTGTCTGATTTTCTCATATATACAGAGAGCCAATCATTTTGCAAACGAGTTAGCTAACCATATTTTTGATCTACATTTAGATTATCATTCTTTGAGTGTTCGACCAGACCATCTAATTTTATTATTGGATGAAGATAGAATCGGTGTTAGGATTTCTAGATTCTTTTTTATTGATTAATTCTTTTGAATTTCTAATTAAGTATACTTTTGAGAGGTTTTTACTTTGGGTGAATTACTAAACTAGTCCAAAAAGATGGGTTAATTACTAAAAAAAGATGGTTTGCAAATCTAGTCTTTGGTGGTGAAATAAGACAGTTTTACCCTGGTTTCCTTGAGAAACCAAAAAAAATTATGAAACTACCATTAATGAGTTATTCTACGTCAGCGCACAGAAAATAAGAAACTTTTTTGGTGAATGTAAGTTTATGTGTCTAGTTATGTAGGTTTATGTGTCCAATTATGTAGGTTTTAAAAGTCTTCTTTGGAGGTTTTAGTTTCTCATGTATTGTAGGTTTAGTAATCATTTCATGTCCATTTATAAAATGTGTTTTGTAGGTTTTTGTAAAAGCTTTTGTATGTTTTGTTGTTGAACTTCGACGAGTCATTTCTTGTTCAATGTAGGTTTAATGTTGAAGCGTTGTAGATTTATCATATTTTCTAGGTTTATGTGTTATTCTTTGTAGGTTTGTGGGTAATCTGGGTCCACACATTCGCTTTGTAGGTTTGTATCCCAAGTGTTCTCGATTTAGTTTAACATTCTTTGTAGGTTTTCGTAGTCTTCATTGTTGGTTTTGCTAGTCTTCCTTGCAGGTTTATTTGAGTTGGTATCATCATTTGTTGTAGGTTTACACATAATACATTGTAGGTTTAATTAACCTCGAATCACTATATTTTTCTCTTTCTATAGGTTTTGTTTTCAGCTATGTAGATTTACGGTATTGATTTTGTAGGTTTTTATCGTCTTCATTGTAGGTTTATTTTGAGTTGGTATCATCATTTACTGTAGGTTTATATGTAACACATTGTAGGTTTCATTAACCTCGAATCACTAGATTTGTCTCCTTTTTTAGGTTTTGTTTTCAGCTATGCAGATTTACGGTATTGGTTTGTGAGTTTTATCGTCTTCCTTGTAAGTTTATTTTGAGTTGGTATCATCGTTTGTTGTGGGTTTATACGTAACACATTGTAGGTTTAATTAACCTCGAATCACTAGATATGTCTTATTTTGTAGATTTATTTTCGACTATGTAAATTTACGATTTTGGTTTTGTAGGTTTTTGTCCTCTTTCTTGTAGGTTTGTCTCCAGGTGTAGCCGATTTAGTTAGTCAGGCTTTGTAGGTTTTTTTTGTTTTTGTGGTAGGTTTATTTTCAGTTGTTAGCAAAGTTTGGTGTAGGTTTATAACTAATGCATTGTAGGTTTATTTCATTTCATATCACAAGATTAGCCTTCTTTTGTAGGTTTAGAATGTCAATTATGTGGGTTTTTATGGTCAGTTATGTGGGTCTATAATATTAGTTTTGTATGCCTTATATGTATGCTTTCAATGTTGGTTATGTAGGTTTATGATTTTTTTTGCTTTGTAGGTTTGTTTTTTGTTTGATGTAGGTTTTTCTTTTATAGGTTTGTTGTTAGTGTTTTGTAGACTTATCACTAAAAACATCATTCTATGTTGTAGGTTTCCCTTTCAGGTATTGTAGGTTTTAGTACTTTTTCTTTTGACGTAGGTTTATCTTTGCAATATATCATTCTTCATTGAGGTTTATCTCTCATGGTTTGCATGTATATTATTTCTCCTGCTTTGTTTTTTGTTTGGTGTATGTTTATCTTTTGTAAGTTTATCGCTGTAAAACATTCTTCTATGTTGTAAGTTTTCTTCCAAGTATTGTAGGTTTTAGTACTTCTTCGTTCTGGTCTTACGGATCTTGTAATGTAGGTTAAATTTGGTTATATTTAGTGTTTGCGTATTGTAGGTATTTAACACCTTGTAGGTTTACTTTTGGGCCTTCAACAACTAGCTTATTTTCTTTATTTGTAGGTTTATAAATTTTGTTTTGTAGGTTTGTCGTTGTCAATTTAGTTCACATGTTTTGTAGGTTTGTTTTTAGTATTATGTAGGTTTATCGCTGTAAAACAAATTTCTCTGTTGTAGATTTTCCCTCAAGGTTTTGTAGGTTTTTCGCCACTATTCATCATCTTCAACCTAACTTTTTGAAAATTTCAAAAATTTCAAAATTATCTGACACGATCTTAATGTAGATTAGGATGGCTCGGACACACGCTCAAGCGGTAAAAGACAAAACCCGATGGTGCGACTCGTAAACTAGTGACCAATGGATAATCCGCCGGGTAGAAGATAAAGAGGTGCGACTCTAGATGAAGTAGATGGATTTTCCGGTGGATGGATGATGTCATGGAGCCAAGCAAAGGTGACATTTGACCCAAAGGAACCACATATGATCGGTGGAAACGATCGAAGACAGCATAAAGAAAAGGAAGATGAATGAATAGAGAATGGATCATACTGAACTACTAAGAGAGGTGTAAGGCTCTTAGTCTTCAAAATATCGCTAATAGTCTGGATATTATACACCAAATAACTAGCAAGTTAGAGGAGAAACCTCAATGATCAAACCGGCAAAGTTTCTTAGAAATAAAATGTTCAATGGTGATTACATAGGGTTCTTGTGTTTATATAGCCAAGGAAAATGGTCTGCTTCTTAAAAGGCCGTAACACACTTGGCCATGAAAATACATAAAACAAACAAGAACATAAAAGAAGCCCACTTATCCACTTAGCCGATTTATTCTTCTTTTTGCAGGTTTTATAAAGCGTTTATAAAACATTTTAAAAGCATGTTATAAACATGTTATAAACATGCTATAAGCATGTTATAAGCATGTTGCCAATGAGGTTGTAGTGTAAAGTGTGTGTTAACAAGCCTCATTAAAAACTTTGTGCTAAAAAACCCAAAAAGACAAAACTAGCAACAAGGAAAAAAGTGCAAGAACACACACCTCCCATTGACAATCCTTGGTCGGCTTGAATCACAACCAATGTGGTCGGATAAGCCATAAGACTAAGGTTACTTTTGGCTTGTAATAGTATTGTGCTAATAGCCTGCACAAGTAACTTAGTTTTTGCTCAAGTAATAGGTCCAATAGGCAGCTCCAATGCTTGTTGTACTTTCTCCGGTTCAAGCTCCATTATGTCTTCTTGCTCCATTTTTTGTTCCGGTTCTTGTTGTTGCTCCATTATCACATCATTAACTCATTACCCTTGTAATTTTGTGTTTAAATCAAGATATCCAACCAATATTCAACACAACGCAACTGAACTCACTCAACAAAACTCTCAAATTCGAGTTATATAAAAAATACATAATTTTGGAGTTGTGAACTTCCATGAAAATGAAGTTAATGAACTCATACTTTAGAGGAGTGATGAAGATAACAATTGAGTACCTAAAATTTCAAGAAATCAACACAAAAGTACAACAATTTTTTTTTAAAAAATTCATTGTTTATTATCTAAAAAAATTAAATCAAAATGGCATTCTCGTAATAAAATTAAAACCTATAAAATCCATGTAATTTTCTAACTTGAATTACTATTTAGAGTTTTCAAATAATTATATTTATAATTAAATAATTTTTGTGAACTAGTTGAATCATTTTATCTTTTACTTTTCGCCAACAAAAAAGAAAAACCCTATATGAAAGTTATATAACCTTTTGGAGTATTTCTTTTCTTCCCACTGGAACACCAAAGTGTCGAACTTCTGTGCCAAACCACAGATGCCAAAGGCGCTCGAGCGTCCTTAAATGTATCTTTTTCCTACAACGTTCCTAATAATATTTTTTTGTTTAAAAGAAAGGAAAACATTGAAACCCAAAAATAAAACAAAAACCTAAAGTATATAAAAGCCCACACGCTCCAGTGAGCAGTCGTTTCCTAGTCCCCTCTCAAAACCCCATCGAATCCGATACCGAAAGTAGCAGAATCATGTCAGCTATGGAGTCACTCATTCTGCAGCTTCACGAAATCGGCGCCGTGAAATTCGGCAATTTCAAGCTCAAATCCGGAATCTTCTCTCCGGTTTACATCGACCTCCGTCTCATTGTCTCTTATCCTTCTCTCTTAACACAGATCTCTCAGACTCTCATCTCTTCACTTTCTTCTTCCACCACCTTCGACGTTGTCTGTGGCGTCCCTTACACTGCCCTTCCCATCGCCACCGTCGTCTCTGTCTCCAATGACATCCCCATGCTCATGCGCCGTAAGGAAATCAAAGACTATGGCACATCTAAAGCCATTGAAGGAATCTTCAAAAAGGATCAAACCTGTTTAATAATCGAAGATCTTGTAACCAGTGGTGCCTCTGTTCTCGAGACTGCTGCGCCTCTTCGTGCCGTTGGATTGAAGGTTAGTGACGCCGTGGTTCTTATCGATAGGCAACAAGGTGGTAGGGAGAATCTAGCAGAGAATGGTATCAAACTCCACTCAATGATTATGTTGACGGATATGGTTAGGGTATTGAAGGAAAAGGGTAAAATTGAAGAGGAGGTGGAAGCGAATTTGCTCAAGTTTCTGGAGGAGAATCGTAGGGTCAGTGTCCCTAGTGTGGAGAAACCGAAGCCTAAACCTAGAGTTTTGGGGTTCAAGGAAAGGTCAGAGTTGGCGAAGAATCCAGCTGGGAAGAAGCTTTTTGATATTATGTTGAAGAAGGAAACTAATCTCTGCTTAGCCGCCGATGTTGGAACTGCTGCCGAATTGCTTGACATCGCCGATAAGGTTAGTAATTAACATCACAAGTATCAAAATTTCTTTTGATTGATATTTTAGTAACATCTTCCAACTGTTTGTGTTCATGAAGGTGGGACCAGAGATTTGTCTCTTGAAGACTCATGTTGATATTCTACCTGATTTTACTCCCGACTTTGGCTCTAAGCTTCGTGCGGTAATTACTTCTATGAATTTTTGCTCACACGAGTCTTATACATCTTCGAAATTTGTTTCTTTGATTGGTTTCTTTACATAAAGTATGTAAAGATTGTATTTTTTAAAATAAATATGAGTTTGATGTCTATTATATATTAGCCGGCCATTTCGATACTCATTAGTCCATTGTCTCTGTTAGATCGCAGATAAGCACAAATTTCTCATATTTGAGGATCGCAAGTTTGCAGACATTGGTAACACTGTCACTATGCAGTATGAAGGGTAATCCTTTACCCAAGTGTCACTTAGATCCTTCATTGATCCACTTTTCTGTTTCTCTATTGACTCTTGTACTAAAAATTTTCTGGTTTGTTTGCAGAGGCATCTATAAAATTTTAGAGTGGGCTGATATCGTAAATGCTCATATAATATCTGGACCAGGAATCGTGGATGGCCTGAAATTAAAGGTGGTATTACATTTCTCTGTACCGTATTATTTAGATTTTGTTCTTTATTTTTACGAATAGTTCTTAGAGCATTCTTATGACTGCAGGGTATGCCTCGTGGAAGAGGTCTGCTTTTGCTTGCTGAAATGAGCTCTGCTGGTAACCTTGCTACAGGAGACTACACTGCAGCAGCCGTGAAAATCGCAGATGCTCATTCTGATTTTGTGATGGGTTTCATCTCGGTGAATCCGGCGTCATGGAAATGTGGATATGTGTATCCTTCTATGATTCATGCAACGCCTGGTGTTCAAATGGTGAAAGGTGGTGATGCACTTGGTCAACAGTACAACACTCCACACTCTGTGAGTCTCTCCCAACCTTACATTCATCTTACATCCGTAGTTGACATTCTAGGCAGTATCTGAAGACTATTGCTCTGTTTTCTTAGGTGATTACTGAGAGGGGAAGTGATATTATAATCGTTGGAAGGGGAATTATAAAAGCAGAAAACCCAACAGAGACGGCTCATGAGTATCGAGTTCAAGGTTGGAATGCATACTTGGAGAAATGCTCTCAGTAGATTTCAATCCTGAGAAAGCTTAAGGATTTTTGATTTTCTGGAAGCTTGGTCTGATTTATGTGAGGAAGGTTGAAAACTCGTGTTTCCTTGATTGCCACTTTTATTCAGATCTCAATAATAATAAAGTGAAGTGAGGAAGGGTTATAATATTTGTTGTATGTTGGATCACAACTTTAGATTATCTCACATTTTGTTGGATGATAAAGCTTTTGGCTAGGAATTGTCGCGCGTTAAAACCAACATGCATAATCTATCCAAAACTCTTATTTGTTTTATTTGTTTCTCTGGTCGGAAAAGCTCTTATTTGTTTGCAGTTAACATATAAATTTGTATATCTATGTCAAACTCATGTCATAATATTTTAGTTTTTGTGCATTTATATTTTTAACATAATGTTATTTACACTTCAAAACTCATCTGTTTGAGCATTTATAATATTTTAGTGTTTGAATACATATTATATTAAGCAATAATTACTCAATTACTCTACAATTATACCTAAATGACTCAAATATTTTCCAAAAAGTTAGATAAAAAAAAGAGTGTGGGAAAAGTCACAAAAAATTAACTTGTCTACTTATTTACTTTTTATGTCATTAGAAAAAAAAACTGAAAAAGACGTTTCTTCATGCGCGTTGTCTTCTTCTTCTTCTTCCTCAGAAAATCTCGTTCTTCACAAAATTTTATCTTTTTCTTTAACTTGTTGTGCTTCGTTCGACATATTGAAGGTAATGTACTATATCTTTTCGATTTCGAACTCTGATTTTCAGGGTTTAGGGTTTGAGACTTCAAAATGTGCTTCCTCCGTTTTTTAGGGTTTGAGACATGAAATTTGATTGTCTGGGCTTAGTATGTATTCTTTGGTAGATTTTGGTTGATTTTCTAGGGTTGGTTGATTTTGGTAGATTTAGGTTGATTTTCTAGTGCTGGTTGATTTTGGTTGATTTTCTGGGTTTTAGTGTTCATTTTGGTTGGTTTTGGTCGTGTTTTTACTGGGTCTAGACTCGATTTTCTGAGTTTATTCTCGATTCTTAGTTTGGTAATTTGGTTGATTTTGGTCGATTTTGTTTTCCTGGGTAGAGTTAGGTAGAGCTAGTTTATAATGTAGTAGAGTTTGGGTAGAGGTTGGGTAGACTTTGGTAGAGCTAGTCATAGTGTGGTACTTTTGGGTAGACATTGGAAGACTTGGTAGACTTGGTAAATCTAGTCATAGTGTGGTCGAGTTTGGGTAGACATTGGTAAACTTTGGTAGAGCTAATGATAGTGTGGTAGGGTTTGGGTAGGCTTTGGTAGAGATTTGGTAGACGTTGGTAGAACTTTGGTAGACTTTGGTATAGCTTTGGTAGACTTTGGTAGACGTTGGTAGAGCTTTGGTAGACTTTGGCCGAGCTATGGTAGAGCTAATTTCTAGTGTGGTAGATGTTGGTAGACGTTGGTAGAGTTATGGTGGAGCTATTTATAAATTTTTTATTGTTTGTTTGTTACAGGAACATATATGGAGGGAGAGCAGAAGTACCTTAGAAGGGTCCTGTCTACTGGATTCCTTCCCTTGATCAACAGAAGTATAAACCACTACTGCACATTGAAGAAAATGACTTCAATGACGGATTATATTGACACTGATTCTTACGAGGACATTGAAAGGAACTCTCAACTTGGTATTATTCTAAAGTTTACCGGCTCAAGGTTCTCATGGGCAAGAAAATACATGCAACACCTGCTGAGGAATATGCATGACACACCAAAGGTGAATGAGCTGTCGGTGTTGGCCGATAGCCAACAAATCCGATTTTCTTTGAATGAGTTTCAGCATATCACGCAGCTGTAGTGTGGGTTGCCTGATCCTAATAATGCAGGTTTATCAATTGGGGATTTGTGGGCTAACATGCGTTTAGTCCACGGTGATGGTCCAAAGTGGGCGGAGCTTGAAGGGATATTAAAGGTATGCAAGGATTGGGATTTTTCTAAGAGGAAGATGGCGAGATTGCTGGTAGTTTTGTATGTCGGAGTTTTTGGTTTGCACACCAATAGTAGGATCCCAGTTTACCATGCCAAATAGGTGATGGATTCAGATAGGTTTGAAAGGCATCCGTTGGGTAGAGTAGCCTTTAAGTCACTCCTCAAATTGGTCTCTCAAGCATCAGGGGCTACTTCTACGTTTAATTTGCACGGCTTCGTGCATGTGCTTCTCATATGGGCATTCGAGTATATCCCATAACTAGGAATAATGTGTGGAGATAAAAGAGAAGGACAGATTCCACTTATGCAGTGGGCATCACGCACTTGTCGTGGAGTAGATATAGAGGATGTCTTCAAAGCTTATAAGATGGCATCCAGTAAATACAAGGTAAGATTCCTCAATTGGCAGATTTTGGTAGTTGGTAGGTTGTGTGGTAGACCTATGGTAGACTTTAGTTGACGTGTGGTAGAGCTATGGTAGACTTTAGTTGACGAGTGATAGATATTGTTAGAGTAGGCTTGTTGTGTGGTGGAGATAAGGTAGAGCTATGGTAGACTTTGGTAGATCTTTGGTGGAACTTGGTAGATCTTTGGTAGAGTTTGGTAGATCATTGGTATAGTTTGGTAGATCTTTGGTGGAGCTTGGTAGATCTTTGGTAGAGCTCGGTAGATCTTTGGTGGAGCTTGGTTGATCTTTGGTAGTGTTTGGTAGAGTTTGGTTAACTTAGTATATATTCCATGTCTGACTTTTTTTTGCTCTTTCCTAGGTTCGTGTGGTGCACCTATTTGAAAAGCCTTATGATGATATATATCCGGAGTGGCCTAAAAATGTTCGGGATCCCAAAGTTGACAAATTGATCCGAGACATTTTTGATGGGTGTTTAGATGACACGTTTTGGGGTATCCCTGCTATCCCGGCTATCCCGGCTTCTACAAAGAGGAAGACCGATGTGTCCCCATGTGAAATTTGAAGTGCAAAGAAGGCAAAGTCGAAGGTGGCAGAGAAGCTAGATAAGAAGAAATTTATTGAGAAGAAGAAGACTCACAATAGTCCAAAGGCAAAGGAGACTCCAAAGGAGAAGGAGTTACTGCCTGATATGACTTTGGCTGAATTTATGTCTAGGAAAAAAAAAGAAAAAGAAAGGTTGGAGAAGAAATCAAAGAAGGAGTATGAGGCCAAAAAACAAGTGAAGGAGAAGGATATGATGTTAGAAATGCTGCAGTCTATGAAGAAGGCTTTTGATATGATGGTATTCGATCAAGTTAACACATCCGAATGGCTTGCAAGACTGAAGGAGAAAAGAGTAGACGAGGCCGTGACGGATACGCGGCTGCGTAGGCTTGAGATAGCCATGGAACAGCAGAACTCGATCAATCTTTGCCTCTTTAAGGCGTTGGAGGGTACACAATCGGAGGTGTTGATGTCCTTGAAAGAGCCTAAGAAGTCTGATCTTGTGGATGAAGGTGAGTCTACTGAAAATGAGGCACGAGAAGAAGGTGTTGCGGCCTCATCTGGGCAGAAATCGGTACGTAAGAGTCTACTTGATTATGACTGAACCGTATCAAAGACCCACTTATGTTGTATAAACTATATATGTGTGGTGGAGACTGTACTCTCTGTTGATAATGTGATATATACATGAATAATGTTTACTTTATTATCTTTAGTGTATTGCTTTTGACTGTAAATACATACATTAAAGTATGTTAGAGATTGGTGGAGCTTGCTAGAGTTTGGTAGATCTTTGGTGGAACTTGGTAGATCTTTGGTAGAGTTTAGTAGATCTTTTGTAGATTTTGGTAGACCTTTGGTGGAGCTTGGTAGATCTTTGATAGAGCTCGGTAGATCTTTGGTAGAGTTTGGTAGATCTTTGGTAGAGTTAGGTTGACTTACTATTTAACGTGCTTTGTTTTTCAGAACGAATAGATCTCTGAGAAGTAGCAAGGCTCACAAACTTCCCCATGATTGTGACCCTATGAAAATGTAGAGGTTAGTTTGGTAGTTCTATGGTAGAGTTTGATTTATTTATATTATTGTCTGGTAGATCTTTGGTAGAGTTTGATTGACTTACTATTTAATGCAATTGGTCTTCCAGAAAGAACAGATCTCTGAGAAGCAGCACGGCTCAAAATCTTCCGCATCATTGAGACCCTCTAAAAACTTAGAGGTTAGTTTGGTTGATCTTAAATATTTGGTAGATCTTTGGTAGAGTTTGGTAGAGTTAGGTTATCTTACTATTTAACATGCTTTGTTTTACAGAACGAACAGATCTCTGAGAAGCAGCAAGGCTCACAAACTTCCCCATCATTGAGACCCTCCGAAAACGTAGAGGTTAGTTTGGTTGATCTTAAATATTTGGTGGAGCTTTGGTGGAGCATCGAAGACTAACAATATTATTTGTTGTTTTATTCCATAAGGAACGGATAGCTGAGCAGTAGCAAACCTCAGAGACTCTGTCCCCAGCACTACGACTTCCTAATAATCTTGAGGTAGTTTTGTAGTTCTTAAATATTTGGTAGAGCTTTGGTGGATTTTGGTAGAGCCTTGTGAATTTTGGTAGTTCTTACATTGTTTCTCTTTTTTGCTTGCAGAAGAAATGGGTGCTTGAGGAGTACCAAACCTCTGACCCTTTGTCCCCATCATTGAAAATTGTTAGGAACCCAGAGGTTAGTAGTCAGCTAAAAACTCCAATTAAAACTCCTGCTGGGGATTTGAAGTTATCTCAAGAAGAGAATTCCCACCTTGCGATCATAAGTCTGAATGAAGATAGCGAATGTCAGATTTTGGACGATGCAATCAAGGTCGGTAAAAGGAATTAGTGGATATATATGGAGGAAATGTTGTCCAAAGCAGCTAGAACATGTACCCTTGCTGCGAACCATGTATTTAGTTTGCTAGAATTTGTAGTCTGATATGGGGGAGGTTTGGTAGAGTTTTGGTAGATCTTTGGTAGAGTTTGGTGGAGATTTGGTAGAGCTTGGTGGAGTTTGAACTGACTTTGTTAGATCTACGATTTCTATGTCTAAATGTTAGAGAATTGTTTGTGTTTAATTCAGAAACTCTCGTTCGAAGGAAGTTCTGTTATTAGGCGCATCATAAATGATGACATAGTTCCACCTAACTCATACAATCCATTCGGACTAATACATCGTACCCAAGTGAATCGGCTTTGTCTCCTTGTCAGACGCGAATTGTAAGGGTCTGATAATCTCTATGAAACGATTGTAATGTATAAATCCATACTATTATGGTGTTTGCTAATTTGCACGGTTTGCAGGGATAACTCGGTGGACGACATCAGTCCGTTAGCTGAGTTCTATCTCCAGTTGCTGATGCCTAAACGTTTATGGCCAGAAGATACGTACGGATGGTTCACAGATCTGGTAAATTCCTTGAATTATGCTTATCTTAATTGGTAGACATTTGTTGTGCTAATATTATGTTACCTTATTTTGCAGCACATGTCTTGCGGTATGAATGTATTCCATCGAAGACCATTGCAGAATCCATCGCCATATAAAAGTGATAGGATAGCGTTTCTTGATCCTGGACTTTGTTGGTGGTGGTGTAAGAAGTACAAAGCCTTCATGGTAAACCCCCACAAGTATTTGTGTGATGACTGTTTTCTCCAAATGTTTTCTGGGAGAGCCCCAACATGGTTTCCAACAAACTAGCACTGTTTTCGGGATGTTGACACATTGTACATTGCTCATAACATCACCAATGTCCATTGGGTAGCGGTTGTCATTGATTTGGTTAAGGAGAAAGTGAACATATACGATCTCGCCCTCTCAGGTGTGACATATCAAGTATTGATAGACTCAGTTAGGTATTCTTCATCTACACCTAAATGGTAGATATTGATTGATCTTTGGCAGAGTTTGGTTGATCTTTTGGTAGAGCTTGATTGATCTTTCATAGAGCTTGGTTGATTTTTGATAGAGCTTAGTTGCTCTTCGGTAGAGCTTGGTTGATCTTTAGTAGAGCTTGATTGCTCTTTTGTGGAGTTTGGTTGATCTTTGGTAGAGCTTGGTTGATCTTTGGTAGAGCTTGGTTGATCTTTCGTAGAGCTTGGTTTATCTTTGGTAGAGCTTGGTTTATCTTTGGTAGAGATTGGTTTATCTTTGATAGAGCTTCATTGAACTTACTTATGAATGTGATTACCTTTTTTATGCAAACAGGCCGTACGCGAGGATGATTCCATATCTGCGTAGGACCATGCTACCAAAGGAGATGCGAAAACAGGTGAAAGCGAAGGCTTACACTATATCTAGGGTGAAAACGACCCCGGTGAACCACCAATCTGGTGACTGTGGCATTTACACGCTGAAGTTTATTGAGTGTTTAGCCCTTGGACGCAGATTTAAGGAAATACAAGATGATTTTGTCCCTTTTATGCGCGTGAAATTGGGCATTGAAGTTATGGATGAGGTTCCAATACCAGAGAAAATTAATTCCTTATGTCCGCTTCCTCGTGTGGAAAATATTGATAAGGCGGTATTAATTACAGCGTCGCAGGGGTTCTTACAGAGTGGTAGTTCTTGGTAGATCTTGGTAGACTCACCTTTTTATTAGTAGATCTTGGTAGAGTTTGTATAAGCTTTTACAAAACTCTCTTTTGTTAACAAATACTCTCAAAAGACCATAATTTTATGACATAGAAGATGATCCTATGAGAGTATATCAGTATCTTTTATTTTGTAATGTACAAAATTTGTTAATTTATTAACTTAACAAAAGATTGTCTTCTTCATAACAAATTGAATAGATATTAGTAGAGTTTGCAAAGATTTCCTTTCTGGTTGACCTTACACATAACATGGATAGACGCATAATAGAGTTTGGTTGATCTTCGGTAGAGTTTGGTTGATCTTTGGTAGATTTAGTTGATCTTTAGTATATCTGGGTTGATCTTTGGTAGAGCTTTGTTTATCTTTGGTAGAGCTGGTTTATCTTTAGTAGAGTTACGCAACATGGATAGACACATAATAAACACATATTTGAGTTTGGTAGACACATAGTAGAGTTTGGTATATATACACATAACATTGGTAGACACATAATAGAGTTTGGTAGAGTTACATGATGTTCCTTATATTTTGTCGGTTTTAAGCTTATTATTATAGTTATATTTGGAGAATTTGTCTGTGTTTTATTGAGATTTCAGGTCAAAAACATTCGGAGTTGGAATCATGCATGAAGGTGGACTTTGGAGAAGTTTGAAGCATTTTTTTGGTATTTTCCACGAGAGGGAGGATCGATCGATCAACACAAGGATCGAATCGATCAGTTCTTTAACAAAGAGGATGCGCATGATCTTAAGAACGACTTGGCTTCTGAGAGATCGACTTAATATCCAAGGATCGATCGACTATCTCCAAGATCGATCAATGCCCTTCGAAGAAACCTAATTCCACGATTTTTCAGCTCTTGTTTTGAGACCTATAAATACTCTTTTCCTATTTTATTTTAGTAAGTCGTCTTTGAGCTTTTGAGGAACGATTTTTACAGCAGCTTTTGAGTTTGTAAGGTAGGGAGAAGATCTCTTCATACTTGAGAAGAATTTCTGAACCCTACCATTGTTTCTTATGCAATTTCAGTTTCAGTTCATCATGATTTACTTGGTTTATTGTTCTATTCATGAGTAGATCTTAGATCGGATTTATGGATTCTAGGGTTTTAGAATTCAACTGTTAGGGAACAAATCGGATTGATGAATAGAAGATTCTCCTTCTAATACTTTAGTTTAATGCATAGATTAGCTTGATCACCTAGTTAATGATTTTAGGTTGTTAACTTTCCAGAACTAGATAAGAAGAGAAATTTCTTCACTACCAACGAGAGTTGATGCTAGGTTGGGTTGTGCGTAATTGAACCTAAACGATAAAGCCTATTTGTAATCTGAAACCAACGAGAGCAAGGATCTTTAGATTATTAGCAGAGGGATAGATTCAACGAGAGTTGGTTTTTCCTTATTTATGTTCAAACCGAGAATAAGATTAGATTAGTTCCTAAATAGTTTCCCTGAAAAGAGTTCTAACTCCTGAATAAATACCCGATATCCGATTGCTTTAGTTATTTGATTACATTCACGTTTAAATTGTTAGTATTTATCTCTCTGATTTTGATTGATATAGCTTGCAATTTGATAGAAGTCGAAAGTGTGATTTGGTTCTCTGAGGAATTCGACCCCTAAATACTATTACGTTTGATGTGCACTTGCAGTAGGATATAGGGTTAAAACTTGTTGTATCAAGTTTTTGGCGCCGTTGTCGGGGAACCATTAGTTGCCTTTTGATTTTCTCTTTACAGTTTTAAGTCTATATCACTACTTACATTTTTCTTTTTGTTCGTTTTTGTCTCTTTTCAGGTGTATGACTAGAAGTCGAGGTTCTGAAAACTTACTCAACTTGGATAATCAAGGGCTTGCGAGAGTTGAAAGGGAAAACAAAAAAGCTAGGAATATGAATCCTCCAGAGAATCAAGCACAGAATCCGCAGGAGATGGCCACAGTGGTACATCAATTGCAGAGAGAGTTGGCTGAGATTATGAGAGCACGAAAGCTTGCTCAACGCAGAGCGATATATGACTTGGACACTCCACATACCTATGATCAAAATCGCTCAGCCATTCGACCTCCTACGATGGAAAGGAATGATTATGAAATCAAACCTCAGCATATTGGGTTGGTAAAGCAGTATGTCTTCAATGGACTTCCAAGCAAAAATCCTATGGATCACATAGAGAATTTCGAAGATGTATGTGGCACCACAAGCTCTAACGGTGTACCTGCATATTATGTGAAATGTAAGTTTTTCCATCACTCACTTTCAGACAGAGCTTCTAGGTGGTTGCGTTCCTTACCTCCAGGAACACTCACCACATGGGCTCAAGTTTGAGCAGATCGATCAGTTCTACACTAAGTCCAAGACTGCAGCTCTTAGGAGCAAGATTTCATCGTTTCAGCAACGATCTGGGGAATCTCTGAATGAAGCATGAGAGCGTTTCAAGGAGTATCAGCGAGATTGTCAACACCATGGGTATTCAGATGAGCAACTTCTCAACAGTTTCTATAGTGGAATCGAGTGGGAGTACAAGAACTCACTAAATGCTTCCAGCAATGGAGACCTTATGACCAACACTAGGGATGAAGCCTTCACTCTGATTGATAACTTGGCTGCAAGTTCTGGTAGTCATTGTCCAGAGTATGATCGCACTAAGAAAGTGAATAGTGTCGAGATTCAGAGGATCGATGACATTGCTGAGAAGTTGGATATTCTGATTCGATCAAATCAGGTTAATCAGAGGAGTGTGAACCAAGTTGAGGACTGCCGAGAAGTAGCTCAGGTTCAAGATGATTCGGTTGATTCTGAAGACCAAAGGGAGGTCGATTATGTTAACTGGCAGAACATGGAATAAAACCCAAACTACCTTTCCTATAGGAGCACTAACGTCGAGAATCCTCAGGATGTTACTTTTCCAGCACCTACATTGCCTTTAGGATCACATTTTCAGGGAAAGCCATTCATTCAGAATTCAGGTCAGAGATGGGGTAATCAGAAGCCGTTTGTTCTAAATGCAGGAGGAGGCAACTGGCAAAGGCCATACAAGCCTTATGTGCCACCACCAATGCAGAAGCAACAACCTTCAGCAGCAACTTCAGGAACATCAAACAAAGAGATCAAGACTCTGATTCAACAACTTGCTTTTGACAAACAAAAGACTAAAAGAGAGCTTAATGCTAAGATAGATAATATTTACAATGATCTGAATGGGAAGTTTGAGCCAGTTTCTATGCATATCAAGAAGCTAGACACTCAAGTGGCTCAAACTGCTGAAGCCATTAAGCGTCCACAGGGGCTTTACCTGGAAAAGTTGAGAAGAATCCCAAAGAATCATTCAATGTAGTTAATTCTGAAGTTGGGACTTCAGTTGAGAGTAAGTACAAGCCTCTTATTCCATATCCTAAGGAGCTTGTGAAGATCGAAGATCAAGGAGAGTTCACTATACCTTGTTGAGTTGGAGAGCTAGTTTTCAGTGATGCTTTATGTGATTCTGGAGCTAGTATCAATGTTATCTTTTTGGAGACTATGAAGAAAATCTGTGTTGAATTGATGCAAGAACATAACTCATCCATCTCTTTTGGAGATGCATCTTCTAAGGCACCTAGAAGAAGACTTGTTGACTTTACTCTTCTGGTTGGGAATTGCAAGATCCCAACAGACTTTACTGTTGTTGAAATAGCCAGAGAATGAGCTGTTCCGATCTTATTGGGAAGGCCATTCCTCGACACAATTGGTGCCAAGTTAGACTTCCTCAAGTAATTTCTGTGGGATGATTAGAGATGGTGAAGTGAAGCAAGTGAGCATTGAATCGTTGGCTCAGGTTGCAGAACAAGATGAAGAAGACAGTGACTGTGGTGAGGAGTATGAGTTGCTTTGTGAACAGGAGAAAGACTCAGCTGAACGTCAAGACACTTGTATCCTTTATCGTCTTGACAAATTCTGCAATTATGATGTTAAAGGTTTGGTTATCAAAGTTTTTGCAGGTAGTTTTGGCTTTGATACTTCTGGAGTCTACACGGTAAAGGAGATATGCAGGGATAGAACTGTTGCATTGCTGAATGCCTCGGGAAGGACAATCCACAAGAAAGATGAATAGCTGAAGAAGTTCATTATTGAGGAAATTAGTGTCCAAGGAGTGAGCAAACCTCACTCAAGCAGTTCCGCCATCTGAATGGCATCCGAGTCAAGCTAATGACAGTAAAAGAGTGCTGAGTGGGAGGCAACCCACTATTAGGTAGTTTGTTTTTCGTCTTTCTTTTAGTTTACATTCGTTTTTGTGTGTGTTTTTGTTCAAAGTAGGAAGCTGTCGGAGAGCATCGATCGATCGATCGATCCACACAATGATCGATCAATCAATGAGATGAATGAGTTTGCGCATGATCTGCTGCCCGACCAAACAAGCATAACCTGACCAATCGAAGGAGATAAGACATACTGCACAATCCATAGCACGACATCACATGAGCAGATCGATCGAGCAACAAAACAGTAAAGAAGTGCATGATCCATCGCAAGATTCAAGAGGTATGGATCGATTGACTGATAGGGTGGTAAGAAGCGCACGATCTGTAGCCCGACTTGGAAAGTAGGGAACGATCGGGCAATATAGTGAGAAGAAGCGCACGAATTATCGCCCGACTTGGGAAGTCAGGATTGATCGAGCGAAACGGGAAAAATTTGCGCACGATCCATCGCCCAACATAAAAGGTAAGGACCAATCGTTCTTTGCTCTCGAGAGCAGAGATCGACCGATCAACTAAAGGATCGATCAATCCATGGTCCAGGTTTGTCTTCTTAAACACGAAGAACAGATTAAATTTCGAGCAAGTTTTAAGTTTTCCATTCCATAAAATTTCAACTCTCGATTTCTCTCTCATTTTTCATCCGTTTTGACGATTCAAAAGCCTAATCCGCTTAGATTTTCACCTTCTATCTGATTATGTGGTTACTTACTTTGATTGGCAAAGGTATGGTCTCTAAATTTGAATTTTAGATCCGATTTTGGAAGTTGAATTGGGTAAAGAGGAATATGATTTCTGGTTGATTTTCATCGATTAAATGACGCATATACCTCATTCTTACATGAATTTGACTCCCTTTTGCTGTTTGGACGATTGAATTTCTATTAGAGATTGCTTGTTAGGTTGAAGGAGAATTTTTAGAGAATTTTGGGAATTTTTAGGCTTGATTTTGATGATTGTGGTTGGATTGATGCATAATAGAATAGCAATTGAACCACTTACTATTTGTATGCCTAAATTTTCAAATTCTTGTGAATTTTCTCGATTACACACTAATTTTTTTCCATGGTTTTTGCTTCCAGAGTTTCCCGAGGAAAAAATCGAACTACCACATTACTCACCGGACTTCATGGATTAGTAGTTTCGAGAGTGGCAGGTCGAAAATGAGAGGAGGAAGAGATCAATTCAGCGAACAATTTGGGATGCTTTGAGGAAGATCCCAGCTTCTTTGTGTATGAATGCACTTACAGCTGAGAGAGATGAGTCTGTCCCTATGCATGCCGCGCCTACTAGTCGATCGGATGTTGCTGGACATCGGTCAGATGATGATGATGAGGACGATCAGCCACTGAAGCATCGTTTCCCTTGACGTCGCAGAGCACCTGGGATCAAGACAGCCAGAGTCCTCAGTAGCTTCTCGGCTACTACCTATCTTTGTTCTAGTTTCTTTTCATTTTCTTTTAGACTATTTATTGCTTTCTTTTGTTTCTTAGGCGTTTTTGTCTTTTTGGTTTATTTTTACACCGGGACGATGTAAAGTAAGTCTAGAGGAGAACACTTATTAACTAACGCATTTTCTGTTTTATTTATTCTCGATTTTTCAGGCTATTTCTCAGCATTTATTTTCGTATTTTGAGCTTTTGAGAGTGACATCAGACCATCCAATTTTTGATTTTCTGAGCATTATCCTGGACTCAGTATCGCTTGATTTTCATTTTTCAGGAATCAATCAGAATATTGGAAAACTTAGAGACAAAGCAACACTCAGTTTCAGAGCACATTCATCTCAGCTTTCAAAGGATTTCATGCTGAGTTCACACTTAACCTGACTTAATCCTCTCGTCAAGGGAATTGGTAATACATCAAGTATGTTCCTTCTCTTTACTCAATGAAAGATGTTCCTTGTAAGTTTGGTTCCGTTTCTCTCTTCATCATTTTCAAGCATTTTAAGCCAAATTCTGATGGTACTCAATTTATGTTTTTGCATGAAGTTAGCCTAGGGTGAAAGTTTCCCAATGAAGCTGCAAATTTTTAAAGTGAATTGGATGTTTCTGAGGATACATCCAATGACGTAATCTTTTTCACTTTACTAACTAGCTTACCGAGGGAAACTCCAATGAAGCAACTCATGTATATTCTTTAGTTACCAAAGAATCAGCCAAGTAATTAAAAAAGGATACCCTAAGCAAACCTGGGAAGAATTGGTTTTATGAAAAGAGAGAGATAGAATCAGATTGAAGGTAGTCTAGAGAGTAAAAGTAGGAACTTTTCACCTTTTTATCAATATTCCCTCGAATGAGACTGCACTTAGATTTATTAGGAAGTCACTATGGAGAATCTGATTGTATGTTTTGAATTATGACGCGAGATTGTTATGTTTGCCAAGTCTGGGGGAAGTACAAGGTGGTATAGATTTTGATAAGTAATATTCTTGTGATCACTTTGGACTTGATGTGCAGGATCTGGAGAGAGTCATTTTTCTGATGAGATGTGATCTTCCTACAATCTTTTCTTTCTTTGCTTGAGGATAAGCAAAAAGCTAACTCTGGGGGAATTGATGTTCGTCATATTTTGTCGGTTTTGAGCTCATTATTATGGTTATATTTGGAGAATTTGTCTGTGTTTTATTGAGATTTCAGGTCAAAAACGTTCGGAGTTGGAATCATGCTTGAAGGTGGACTTTGAAGAAGTTTGAAGCGTTTTCTGGTATTTTCAACGAGAGGGAGGATCGATCGATCAGTTCTTTAACAAAGAGGATGCGCACGATCTAAAGAACAACTTGGCTTATGAGAGATCGAATTAATATCTAAGGATTGATCGATCATCTCCAAGATCGATCGATCAATGCCCTTCGAAGAAACCTATTTCCATGATTTTTCAGATCTTTTTTTGAGACCTATAAATACTGTTTTCCTATTTTATTTTAGTAAGTCATCTTTGAGCTTTTGAGGAACGATTTTTACAGCAGCTTTTGAGTTTGTAAGTTATGGAGAAGATCTCTTCATACTTGAGAAGAATTTATGAACCCTATTATTGTTTCTTATGCAATTTCAGTTTCAGTTCATCATAATTTACTTGGTTCATTGTTTTATGCACGAGTAGATCTTAGATTGGATTTAGGGATTCTAGGGTTTTAGAATTCAACTGTTAGGGAACAAATAGGATTGATGAATAGAGGATTCTCCTTCTAATACTTGAGTTTAATGCATAGATTAGCTTGATTACCTAGTCAATGATTTTAGGTTGTTAACTTTCCAGAAGTTTGTTAAGAACCAGAACTAGATTAGAAGAGCAATTCCTTCACTACCAACGAGAGTTGATGCTAGGTTGGGTTGTGGGTAATTGAACCTAAACGATAAAGCCTATTTGTAATCTGAAACTAACAAGATCTTAGATGATTAGTAGAGGGGT
The DNA here is from genome assembly GCA_900406435.1 of Lepidium aucheri. Taxonomy (NCBI): domain Eukaryota; kingdom Viridiplantae; phylum Streptophyta; class Magnoliopsida; order Brassicales; family Brassicaceae; genus Lepidium; species Lepidium aucheri. Next base: position 22,548 of record OVBA01001402.1, on the reverse strand, counting down.
AGATTCAACGATAGTTGGTTTATCTTTATTTATATTCAAGCCGAGAATAAGATTAGATTAGTTCCTGAATAGTTTTCCTGACAAGAGTTCTAACTCCTGAATGAATACCCGATATCCGATTGCTTTAGTTATTTAATTACATTCACGTTTAAGTTGTTAGTATTTATTTCTCTGATTTTGATTGATATATCTTGCGATTTGATAGAAGTCAAAAGTGTGATTTGGTTCTCTGAGGAATTCGACCCCTAAATACTATTACGTTTGCTGTGCACTTGCAGTAGGAAATAGAGTTAAAACTCGTTGTATCATTACACATAACATGGATAAACACATAATTGAGTTTGGTTAACTTAGTTCAAGATTGAACATTTGCTCTACGTGTTCGAGCATTATGTCTTACACCTTTAGATCTCGAACAAGTCGTCACTTTCCTTGGGTGTTTTGCCTCTAATGAGCACTCAAACCAACCTTTCAACCGTGAGTTATTTGGCCTACCAGGTTGGTTACGTACAATAAGAGGTAAACAAACTTTACGAGCCACCTCTTCAGGTATTGGAAGTGCTGCATCTCTTGGCATCACACATTTGGCATATGCATGGTACAAGTAACTCGTATAATAGTAAGGATTTGTGAGCTCGATCTTCGAACGTTTCCATACTTCTGCTACGGCTAAGGCGTACACACAAGATATTGTATCCATGTCAAACCTGTTTCAAGAACACGTTTTTCTCCGTCAAATTAACCAAATGTGAGGAGCCCAAGCTCGTGGCAACTGCTTGATGCTCATCAATGTTTTGCACATTATACTGTGTGGCTTCGAGGAGTTTATTCTACATGGTGAAAAAAATAGTATGTCAACCAAACTCTACCAAAACTCTATTAAACTCCAGCAAAGTCTACCAAAACTCTACCAAAACTCTACCAAAACTCTATTAAAACTCCACTAATCTCTACCAAAGCTTTACCTAACTCTACCAAACTCTATTAAACTCCAGCAAAGTCTACCAAAACTCTACCAAAACTCTAGCAAAACTCTACTAAAACTCTATTAAAACTCCACTAATCTCTACCAAAGCTCTACCTAACTCTACCAAACTCCATTATACGCCACCAATCTCAACCAAAACTCTACCAAGACGTACCTTGAGAAGTTTTTCGATTATTGTAGTGAGAATGGTCGTTGTTGCAGCTGCCTTTGCCCTCCTCTTCGCAAAACACCTTGTTAACATTGCCCTAATGACATCTATAAGCTGCACAATAGGAAAAGTTTGTGCTTCAGCTAGCGCATGATTGATAGATTCTACTATATTTGATGTCGTGAAGTTGTATCTATTCCCAGGGAAATGTGCATGACTCCATAAACGAACATCTGCCCTAAGAAAATACTCATATAGCCTTCGATCTAGTCTCTCTATTTGGCCGAAGACTGCATTAAACTCGTCACGCCTATATGCAGTAGCAGCCTTCTTGAACAGTTTAAAGGACTCTCCTCCTTTGAAATTAGCAAAATATTTTTGCGTAGATGGTAAATGCAAATCCCATGAGCAGAAAACGGATACACATTTGATATTTCTTTGGCTATTGACCTATGCCTATCTAAAATGATGTCCAACTTTAGATCATCGGGAATAACACGGTTGAGTTATCTAAAAAACTATTCCCAAGATTCATCATTTTTGGTATCAACAACACCAAAAGCCATAGGGAAAATGTTGAAATTTCCGTCTTGCATTGTTGCCGTGAGAAGAGTCCCTTTAAATTTTCCTTGTAAAATGTTCCATCCAAAACAACAACCTTCCTCATATACAGAAATCCTCTAATGCTTACATCGAATGCAAGGAATAGAAACTTGAATCTATCATCTCTATCTACTTCCAGCTTAATAAGTGTTCCTGGATTTTCTCGTCTAATCATATACAAATCCGAGGGAAGTTCTTCAAAATTATTCCCTGAAGTTCCTGTAACTAGAGCTCGAGCTTCCTTTAAAGTACAATGTGCCTTCCAGTACTTCATCTGTACAAAGTTCAAACAAAGAGCAAAGTTATAACTCAACCAAACGTAACTAAACCAAGCTCAACCAAACTCTACTAAAGGCTACCACATAGTGGACAAGCTCAACCAAACTCTACCATTTAACTCTACCAAACTCTACCACATAGTGGACGAGCTCAACCATACTCTACCATTTAACTCTACCAAACTCCACCAACAGTCTTCCAAAGTCTACCATAGCTATGTCAAACTCTATTACACTAGCATTGCTAACTCCACCAAAGTCTACCATGAGTCTCTACTATAGCTATGCTAAACTCAACCAAAGTCTATCATGAGTCTACCAAAGTCTACCATACGTCTACCAAAATCTACCATAGCTATGCCAAACTCCACCAAAGTCTACCAAAGTCTACCATACGTCTACCATGAAGAAAATGTACCTTCAAACCGAAACTTTTATTTAGTGATTCAGCAACATGAGTGGGAAGAACAAAAGACCCAACACCACCAACAAAATCCAAGTATAAACGACCAAGAATATCGGGCGTTGCTTGACGTGCCTGAGATGACCTCTCCGTAACTGAGCAAGTGTGTTATCCACAATATATCTGGATATAGAAATACGGACGCTCAAGATCCTAGCGTGAAGCACAGACTCTCCAGGTGTAAATTGGAACCCAACATTTCACAACCAATAACATCCTCGATGATGATTCGACATCGAAGTCAAACCTATGTAAAATAGAATATGTGTTCAACCTTGACTCAAGATCATCTTTTGTGGGATAAATTTATCCAACAACTAATTGAAGTGATCTCATTTGATGTCTAAGTACTCATCATTAAATGTCAAATATCTTTTCTTTGGCAGAAGTCTATCTTCTTCTTTGCACTTCTTCTGAACACTTATGAAGTCTTCATCACCAGAGCTTGCACCATTAACATCCTCGCAGTAGTTAAATCTCATATCTGCTTTGTCATCGTAGTCAATGTTTTCATCTTCTAGTTTGAAGGTCTGCCTATCTCTACCACACGTTGAATTAACTCTACCATATGTTGAATTAACTCCACCACACGTTGAATTAACTCTACCACATGTTGAATGAAATGGTTCAAATTTAGGCTCGCATTTAGGCTCAAATCTTACACTTTCTTCCACCGGAACATGAGATCTCCTTGAAATCTCCACACAAAGAATTGACTCTTTTCGAAATTGTTGCACATACCCACGCAATTGCCTTCCGTTGGTCACAAAGATAGGAGGTGTATCTTGTGGTAGTTCATGCATGAGTTCATTTGAAATGTAACTCAGTTTTACCTTGTAGATCTCTTGATTTAGATCGAACTTCATGCAGCATCCTCACGCACATCTTCACTCAATTCCAAGATTTTACAACCATGAGAAGTATCTACTACAAACAACCAATGATTTTGGTCAAATTTCCAACTCCCACAGACTAAAAAAATTCAATCCATAGATCCAAAACCAAGAAAAAAGCTCAAAAGAAGCTCAAACTAAGCTCAAAAGAAGCAACAATGGTGATTTGTGCTTCAATGGTGGTTGGCGGCTTCGAGTTAGAGAGAAGGAAGGGATAAAATCGTCATTCTACAAACTAGGTTAAATGAGCCATCTCTGCCATAGCTCAACCAAGCTCTGCCACACTAGTGTCGTTAACTCTACCAAACTTTACCACGCTCCACCAAAATCTACCAAACAGAAAAAGCTTAGTTATATAGTGTTTAACAAAATTACTTCCTAATTACAGAAATTTTAGTGTGTTTTAAGTTGACAGTGCTTTATGAAGGTGAATTATGGTGTGATTGACTTTTGGTGGATGTTGGTTGAGGTTGAGCTTTGGTTGAGCTTAGTTGAGCTTTGGTGGAGCTTTGGTGGATCTTGGTTGAGCTTTGGTGGAGCTTGGTTGAGCTTTGGTTGACCTTGGTTGAGCTTTGGTTGAGTTTTGGTTGAGTTTTGGTTGATCTTAGCGGCAGATCTACGCGATTGACAGGCTGACGTGACATATTTCATTAATAAAATTTTTGTTATTACGTTTTTGTTTACAAATCTCAAAAAAGCAAAATGAAAATTAAAAAAAAAAAAACCTGAGTCATTTTCAATAATTCCACACTGTTTAAGTTATTTTCCTATAATTCTACACTAGTTGAGTAAATCACACTATATTAAACTCATATCGATTTTGGTGTCTTTCTATAATTAATAAAAAATGATTATTCATGTAAATAACAAAATAAATTTAAAACTATTAAATTTATTTTATAAATTAAAATTTTCAAATTATTATGCTAGGACCTATGTATCGATTTCAGAACGTTACTGGTTAGTGTGACTTAACAACCTTTAGTCTCATTTTTGGAGGTTTTATACCATAATTCATGAACACGGTTCAAATTCGGTTAAGTTTGATCATGGGCAAACATAACACTTATAATTTGATTATATTTCATTTTTATATTTAGTCAAAATTTGGATATCTATTTGTTCTAGAAAAACACAAACAATAATGCAATCTAACAACTTAACCCGTCCTTAGCTATTTATTTTCCCCAGCGGATATCATAGCAGTCACTACACTTTTAATGACTTACACGTATTAGTCCTAGACATTCCGGTACCCGAACCTGATCGAGTCAAGTTTTTCAAGTTTTGGGTATTTCATGTTTACCTTTATAAAACCCGTTTAGCTATTTATGCAAGTTTAGGTCAGGTTCGGGTATTAAACTTCGGATTCAGGTCGGGTTCTTTTTAATAAAATATCATATTTCGGGTTAGGTTCGGTTCGGTTTGGGTATCAAATTTTTTTATTAATCTTTTAATCTAAATATTTTTAAAAAAATTCAAAAAATTCTTAAAAAATCATAATTTAATTAAAAACATTAATCTTTTAGTTTATTATTATTATTTTGATTCTAAATTGATTAGTATATTTAGATTAATAGTTATAATTTGAATATTTGTGTAATTAAAAGTATATGTAATTAATTTTTTATAAATATATTATATATTTCGGATAATTCGGGTATCCGTTCGGGTTTTGGGTTTTATCCGATCAGGTTTGGATATCTGTACTGTCATAATCTAAAACCTGTTCGAGTATCGGTTTAGTTATGTTCTGGGTATTTTGGATCAGGTTTAGGTTTCCGGAAATATGCCCATAGTTAACGCGTACTTTAGCATATTCAAACTTAGTCTAGTTTTCTCGGTCCATTGCTTGATTGGATTTCAAATTAGAAACTAGAATCCATGAGGTTGCTACTCACTTGTCTTAATCATTCAGATTGTTTCGTCTTGCAGGATTATTGGTCTATCGATCAATTCTTATTCAAGTTCTATTCATGCTTCAATTCGCTTTTTGGATTAATCCGCAACAACAACGCCCAATTTGTTTGTGACTATATTCCCTTCGTAACTCGTTCCATGGTCCATCAACCACTCTTCACAGTTAGACTCCACATTCATCTCAACCTTACATGGGCCACATTCAATAATCCTGAACACTATCCAATCTTTCATCAACCATGTCCGATCAATCCTTCTCTTCCTTGTACATCATTTGTGTTCATCATCATCTATCTTTACCACGGTTCACAATATCACAAACCAGATTCGTACTTCCTTCAACCAACTTGTTCGCCTTCCACCGTCTTTTTTATTACTTAGTCACACAACAAATTATCCCATAAAATGACCAAAAATAAAGAGAGATAGCTCGGCTGCTCCAAGACCATTAGTGATATATTTCCATCTAACCATCACCTTTCTTGTAAATTGTATTAGACATCAATTGATCTTACATTGATCTGCATCGCTTCTTATCCATCAACTCTAGGTTACCGTCGATCACCACCGATCACAGTTTGACCACCTTCTCGTTCCATGTCGCCAGATAACAACCCATACTCGACCATTGTCAAACCCAACTAATCACATCTCGATCACCCTTGATCGTAGTCTAGACATTTGTTTAATGTATTTATGTGGATATTAATCATCGCATTAGTAACCATCATAACCCTCTACATCTTTTTTTGCAGAGATACTCATTAATCCACCCACTATGACCGGTTTGGATACTATTTCTAGACTCGATCATAATCCATCCAATTTTCCCAATCTCCATCACATAGAATCAATCACCTTAGACTTATTGCAATTCTGACACCTCTTGTCGCATTTTGTTTGATCATAGATCAGACCAAACTCAAAAATCCTTGGGCACACTCGATCACCTTCAACATTTGGCATATTTGAACCAAAACTCTTTGATCGTAGTTGTATATTGCTCTGAAATACAAGGAGTAATTTTGATCATGATCAGCCTAAATCCTTCAAAACCCTTTATTATTTCATTAGCATATTTTTTTTTCTTTATTGCCAAACGGTGATATTGGAAATAGAATTCAGATTGAAGAAAACATGAAACTTCATTGATGATTGTGTTATAGATTTTAGAGAAGAGTCAAAAGCAAAAACTCTCTCGTAAAGAAGAAGAATACAGGTTTCTGTATTTGTAACAGAAAGTCGAAGAAAGAAAAAGAAAAAGGATAACTGGTTTCAATTAAGTGAATAACCGAGAGAACTAAACCAAAACATTGAACCGGTATTAATTCTAATACCCCCTCTCAAGATGGCATTTATATTGTCTTGAGTGTCATCTTGCCGATCAATTGATGAAACTTTCCTGGTCCTAATGGCTTAGTAAACACATCTGCCAACTGATGATCTGATTGAACATGAAGTGTTTTGATGAGACCACTTAGAACCTTTTCTCTGACTATATGACAATCAAGTTCCAAGTGTTTTGTTCTCTCATGGAAGACTGGATTATTTGCTATGTGTATGGCTGATGTTGAATCACAGAAGAAAGCTACTGGTTTTGATTGAGGAACCTGCAACTCAGTTAGAAGATTAACTAGCCATTGAACTTCTTTGACTGTAAATCCCATGGCTCTATATTCAGATTCAGCTGATGATAAGGAGACTGTCTCTTGTTTCTTAGATTTCCAAGAGATAAGAGAATCACCTAGAAACATACAGTAACCATAAGTGGAACGTCTTGTGTCCTTGCAGGATGCCCAATCTGCATCTGAAAAAGCTTTAAGAATCAAGTTTGACTGAGCTGAAAAGAAGAGGCCAACACCAATGGAATTCTTCAGATAATGTAACACCTTGTATGATGCTTGTAAATGAGACTGCTTCGGATTAGAGGAGAATTGACAGAGACGGTTTACTGCGAAAGTTATGTCTGGACGTGTAATAGTAAGATACATCATACGACCAACAAATTTTCTATAAACTGAACCATCAGGCAAAGGGGGCTCATCACTGTCATTTACAAGAGGTAAGCTAGGTTCCATGGGAATACTAGAAGGTTTACAAGCCAGCAATCCTGTTTCTTCTAACAGCTCTAGTGTATATTTTCTTTGGCAAACTGAAATTCTAGCAGATGATCTAGCAATTTCAAGCCCAAGAAAGTACCTTAATGGACCAAGGTCTCAGATTTTGAAGCACTTGCTGAGAGCATTCTTCAGGTCTTCTACAAGTGAATCATCATTTGCTGTGATGATGATATCGTCCACATAAACAAGTACTGCAATGTACCGACTTTCATTGTTGCGAATAAAAAGCATGTGGTCTGTATGGGATTTGAAAAATCCAAGACTGAGAAGAGAATCATTGAATTTTAGAAACCATTGACGAGATGCTTGTTTTAATCCGTATATTGACTTCTTGTGATTGCAAACAGCATCGGCTAGAAGAGTATGACCATCTTGAGGAGTGTAACCAGGAGGTAATCTCATGTAGATCTCTTCATCTAAGTCTCCATTGAGGAATGCATTGGAGACATCTAACTGTGTAAGACTCCATCGCTTTGCTGCAGCTACTGCAAGTAAAGTCTTCACCGTAGTCATCTTTGCCACTGGTGAAAAAGTGTCAACAAAATCAACCCCCTCTTTCTGTGTGTATCCCTTTGCTACTAGCCTTGCCTTGTACCTTTCTAAAGTTCCATCAGCATTAAGCTTTGTCTTGTAGACCCATTTGCATCATATGGCTCGTTTGTTTGGAGGAAGAGAGCATATTGACCATGTATCTGAACTTTCAAGAGCTTGCAATTCCTCATTCATGGCTGCTAACCATTGATCAAACTTTTTGGCTTGTGAAAAAGTAGTGGGTTCTCCAAAGGCCATCACTAAGCATATATAGTTGCTATATTCTTCAGAAAGGTTGTCATAAGACAAATAAGCTGCAAGAGGATAAGGTGTGTTAGTTTCTGTGACATTCATGTAATAATCTGCAAAATGACTCGGAAGTTTTGAAACTCGTTTGGGAATAGAAGAAAGAGAAACAAAAGGTGTTTTTGTTTTAGGAGAATTATCATCATCCGTTCGATTCAAATTCTCATTTTCTGCTGTTGATGTAATATGATCTTCTTGCTGCACGTTTATATCTTCTTCTGTAGCTTCATGGCTTAGTTCTTGAGATGATGGATCAACATTTGATGTCCTTGCTCTCTGACCTGATTCAAAGAAAGAAGATAGATCATCAGACAACTTTGATTCAGTTTTATATGGAAAAATATCTTCATAGAACACAACATTACGAGTTATAAGAATATTATTTGTCTCAAGATCCATCAATTTATAACCCTTGTATCCAGATGGATAGCCAAGGAAAACACAAGCTTTGGCTCTTGGTTGAAACTTGTGTTGGTTTTTAGAAGAAGTAGAGCTGTAGCAGAGACTCCCAAAGACTTTCAAGTCTTTGTATTCTGGTGATTTCCCTGTTAAGACTTCAAAAGGCGATTTGTTTTTGAGAAGAGGAGTCGGGAGTCTGTTAATAAGAAAGACTGTTGTTAGTACACAATCACCCCAATGCTCAAGTGGAATGTTACTTTGGAAAAGAAGAGAACGAGCCACATTCAATATATGCTGATGTTTGCGTTCTACAACTGAGTTTTGCTCAGGAGTTTCAAGGCAAGAGTGGTAAGACCTAATACCCTGTGAACGAAAAAAAACATCAAAACGAAGCTCAGGAGCATTGTCCGACCGAACTCCTTTAACCTGAACACCATATTGCATCTTAACCATGGTCAAAAAATCTCGAAAAATTTTCAGAACTTCATTCTTTGTTCTCATCAAATACAACCAAGTCACCCTGCTATGATCATCTACCAAAGTCAGAAAATATCGGAAACCATCAATGGTTTCCACAGAAAAGGGGCCCCAAATATCCATATGAATCAAGTCAAAAGCTTTACCACACATATTATTATGAGAATTAAAAGACAAATGCTTCTGTTTGGAGAGAGGAAAAATATCACAGTGAAACTGATTGTTATTACTTTTGTGTAAACCAAGTTTCTTAGTAATACAATCTGTCTTAGAAAGAGAAGGATGACCTAGTCTATGATGCTATAAACTAGTGTCAACAAAAGAACTGATAGAAAAGGAACCAGAACATAAGCCGTAGGAGATAGAGGATTTATCAGCACATAAAGGTTTTCAATTTGTTCAGCTTGTCCAATCGTCAGTCCCCTGATAGGATCCTGTATTAGACAAGTAGATTTATCAAAAATTAGTCTACATTTCAGGTCTCTAGTGAGTTGACTGACTCCTATTAAGTTGGGCCTCAAATTTGGGATATAAAGAACATTGTTAAGAAACAAATGATCATTAATTTTGATCCAACCAACTCCAGCAATCGTGACAGACATTCCAGTGGGAAGAGTAACTGATCTATTAGACAACATAGACAACTCGTTAAAGAGACACTTTTCATGAGCTACATGGTGTGTAGCACCACTATCAACAATCCAGGAAGAAGAAGACAAACCACTACCTGTGGCCTTTAAGACTCCTACAAAATGCAGTGTAGAAGAGGAAAAGGCCATACCGCGAAGTGCAATAATTGTTCCTCCTGAGGTTGATGCAATTGTCTTCGGTGCAGACACATTTAGCTGAGAATTAAAGAAAGCAATTACTCCTTCAATCTGGTCCTTGGAAAGAGTTTTGAGTTTACTAGTTATATCCACTGGAGCCGAGTTAGAATCTGTCAAGGCAAATTGAGAAACTGAAGTCTTTGTAGAGTTTCCTTTTTGCTCGTGTTTGAAGTTGGGAGGATATCCATGGATCTTGTAGCACTTTTCAATGGTGTGTCCATTGTAACCACAGTGTGTGCAGACTGGCCTTTGAGATTTGGTATTGGCATTCGATGCATTCACAGAAGGTAAGATAGTTTGATTGTTTGAAACTTCGAAAACAGAAGACTGTGCAACTGGTTGGATGTTTCGTTGATTATGATCTTGATCAATCAAGTGATAGAATCCAGACAAATCAGGCAGATGCTTCTTCATGATAATTTGACTCCTTACAGAATTGTAAGACTCATTGAGACCAAAGAGAAACTTAACAACTCGAGCATTTTCAGTCTTCTCTGCCATGGCTTTGCAACAAGAGCAGTTTTTACATGTCTTAATACAATCTGTACATTCAAGATCATCCCAAAGTGTTTTCAGGCAAGTGCAGTATGAAGACAGATCCATTGTTCCTTGCTGGAATGACCAAATTTGCTGAGAGAGCTGATATGCACGAGGCAGATTTGTAACTTGAAATCGAATCATCAGATCCTTCCATATGTCTGAAGCATCATGAAATCATAATATACTCCCATATATCTGCTTATTCACCGAGTTGAGTATCCAGGACTTCACCATGCTGTTGCATCTAGACCATATGCGTGAATGAGGATGAGAATCTTCTGGTCGAGGAAGAGAACCATATATAAAACATAGTTTGTTCTTTGCATCCAGAGATATAGTCATGGCAATACTCCAAGTATTGTAGTTAGATCCATCTAACACCTCAAAGACCAAAGCTATTCATGGATTATCACTACTACTCAAGAAGAAAGTGGAATATTGAACACCTTCAAAGTCAAATTTCTCTATCTGAGCGGGAATCGAGATAAGAGAGGATTTGTCATGTTGCGACGCCATTGAAACAAGATTCGATTGCTCCACTTGCGTAACTGAAATTGGAAGATGATTTTCTTTTGGTGTTGAAGATCTATGTGCGCGAATGCTCCTGCGAGTTGCTTTACGAGTCATAGCGGAAGATCCGGAAAATTTTCTTTTACGAAGATTCAACATCAACAGAATCGATTTTGAGGATGAAATATTGACAGATCGATCAAGAATTTGTGAAATTGAGCCTTAATCTGGTAGAATAACCAGAACAGGGAAGAGAAAAAAAGAAGAAAAAGAAGACGACTTCAATGGATTAATCGAAGATCTTCAGAAAAAAAAAATGAATGACGGAAGCGGATCTTTGAGAATTAAAGTAACCTTCAACGCTCTGATACCATATTGGAAATAGAATTCAGATTGAAGAAAACATGAAACTTCATTGATGATTGTGTTACAGATTTTAGAGAAGAGTCAAAAACAAAAACTCTCTCGTGAAGAAGAAGAATACAGGTTTCTGTATTTGTAACAGAAAGTCGAAGAAAGAAAAAGGAAAAGGATAACCGGTTTCAATTAAGTGAATAACCGAGAGAACTAAACCAAAACATTGAACCGGTATTAATTCTAATAGGTGACGACTAGGGTTTTATATTTATAATGGTTCATGCGTAAAACTCTAATCTTATAGAATTTTAACTGATTGCAGCTAATCAGGTCAGACCATTACGTAAACTAAACTGGTTCCTCAATTATGGTACAACACATTCGTACCAACTATCGACCAACTCTAGTCGATCATCGACCATCAATGACCGGAGATTGACGAATCTTGTCCTGTCTAAAATCAATCATGTTTGAACACCAACCATACTTGACTAAACATCAACCTTGTCCAAATATTGTCTAGCCTTTTCGAATATTTCGTATTCTTGCCTGAACCATGATTAATCTTGTTCGAACATGAGTCTTGTCTAAATCCTACGTATTTGTTTGAATCCGACAATACTTGTATAAATTTGACAATCCTATCTTAATCTGACCATCATGTCCTAATACCACAAAGTTGTCCGAAAATCACACACTTAACTTATATTTACCTTGAATTTGACTTAGTTTTGGACTAAGTGATTTGGACATCCATATTCCCTTGGCTATTTTTCTACTCGGATCGAATATTCTTGGTCTTGGCTCAGTTTCCCCGCATCATGTTCAATCACTGTATAGTTTTCATCAATTATACTCGACTAGAACTTTAGTCTAATCAGTTAAATACCTTTTATGTTCAAGCGTGATCGACTAGCTTATAGACCATCATTCTAATTTGATCACCATTCTTCCCAATTCAAATATTTTTCCCAACATATCCAAAATCACTCAGAAGGTCCATGAAACACGAGTGTTACACTATGCTCACTAGTAAACTCTAATTTAAAGATGAGAGATTTGTCAACTAGCCATAAAACTAAAGTCATGATTTGTAATGATGGAAATATGATAAAGATTAAAGTAGTTAAAGCGCAAGTTGAGAGCTGAGAGTTGTAGTTGAAAATTGCTACTACAAGATGAGAACTGTAACTACGAGTTGAGATATAAAATTGAGAGCTGAAATTATCTTACAATTTTTTTTAAAGTATTTAAAATATTATATGATAATTATACTTGAGAGAAAAAATGTATTCAAAATAAGAAATTTAAAAAATATTACAGCTAAAACATAAACAAATGAAATTGAAATTGAACCATTATGTAATTAAAACAATAATAATATTTAGATGTTTAAAGGTAAATTCAAAAGAGAATAGACTTGCATTATAATTTAAGAAAAAGTTGAAAAAATTAGTAGAAATGAAATTTGATATTTATAGAAAACTTCTTAAAAAAATACTGATTTTCAACTTTTTATCACAAAATTTAATTCAATATTCGTTAGAATTTTGTTAGAGAATTTTAGAAAACTTTTAAGAATCTTCTATTTTTCAAATAAAATAACACATTTTTAACAAATATAAATAGCTTTGGGCATAACGTAAAATAAGACAAGATATTAGATGTACTATACAAACAATTCCTGCTACATAATGGGATGAGAATTTTAGGAATGGGGAACGGTACAAGAATTTTAAGGCTCAAAATTTACTTTCCCAACAATTCCCAAAGTCCTATTATATCGAAAAATACTTTGAGAAATACGAGTAACAAAAAGTTAAGAGTATTATATAAATTATATAATCAATATAATGAAAATAACAATGTATACAAGATATATCAATGTTCAATACACAAACAATACAAAATTACAATATTAGAATTTGTATAAAAATGACTAACATTAAGCAAATGGCTTTTAGTATAGTGGCAGGTGATACGTCCACTAAAAGCAAATGCATTTGCATAGCCTACATTATGTAGGAATTTGACTAATGGGCCGATCAGATATGACCCAATATTAACAAAAAAAATCAATAACTGTGTAATAGATATAGAGTTGTATTATACTAAATAGTCTATCGTTTGGATTATTATGTAAAAATAAAATCTCTTTTTGTTTGTTTGTTGCAAGGAATGTGATTCTTCTTTTTTATACTTAGTTTTGAGTATATCAGAACTCCGTCTAATAATTTTTGTACTTTTTTAGAATGAGAAATTCTAAAGTACACAAGACGAAAAAAATAAATAAATTTAATAAAATTTAATAAAGTGAGTAGCTATTTCAAAGGTTGGCCAAGTTGACATTAAAGAGCAGTTGACCTGTGTTTTTTTTTCTGGAAAACTGATACCATTAGATATGAAAAAGCTGATTACAAAAAGCATTGTTCATAATAACCTCCCATCACTCTTTAACCAAAGTAAATACTAAGCAAAAGTACTAGGTTGAGGTTATCAATTAAGCCAAAAGGTCACCAAATCCGAAACTGCTAGAAAGGAATTAAGAGAAGTAGCTAAAGAAACCTAAACATATAGACTAAACGCAACAGGACGGGGTTTGAGGCCATATCCGAGAGCTATCCATTCAAAACGTACGAGGAGCCTTGTTCGAAGTTCCACAGTCAAAGTGATCGGGATACCTTTTACGTTTTCTCTCCATGTTGATGAGCACTTGCACCTCCCTTTGTGAAGAGCTTGTTGCTAAATCCATCTCAAAAGTTGGAGTGGGTTCTTCAATCATTCCGTGAAGCTGAGTGACGTTCCTTTGGTCATTTAGAGATGTCGAAGTTTCAACAACATTTTCTGCCATCACATGCTTGGAGTGCACCACACCAACTTGCTGAGCTTTCTGTATCAAGACTTCCTGTTCCTGCATGCTAATCTCCCGTTGTGAGAGTGAGGAGAAAATGTTGTTGTGTTAAAATGACGGGAAAATCACATGATAACATATATATATATAAATTTATATAAAGAGTGCTGCTAAAGAATACTATAGAAGGAGAAGATTTTTTCCAAAATTATGTTTTTGTTGTTTGGTTAAAAAAATCACACATTCTGTTGGAGGTAGATCCAAAATCTTATTTCGGTGTACATATAACAAATAGAACCAAGACTGTTACGTCATCAACTTGAGAAAAAGATTGGAGATAACATCTCGGTCATTAAGTGTTAACTCGTCAAACATCCTTCTCGGAAATTCGTCATAACTCAAAACAAGAAGAATTTGGTTGACACGTTATCAAAAAAATAGAAATATTTCTTTTCCGATATGGAATATTTCCGAAAATCTCATAAAAATCTTCTAGATAACTTTAAATGTAACAGAAATGTAATATTTCCATTTTTGATCTATTTGTAACTGTCTCGATACCTTATAAATAGAGGAGGAGGTCTCCACATAGGAGCCATGTTTTGACAATTGACACACAAGTAATATAGAGCAACTCGGCATTTACTCTTCAATAACTTCTTCTTGCAACCTTATTAGATAGAGTCTTTATCCATCTTCCTTCTAAAATCAACGAGTGAGATCTTGAACCTTTGTGCTAGATTCTACTCAAGCACATTCCAAAGAAAATAAATGTCTTATATAAACATAATTAATTAGTGGAACTTTTTCTAGTTTGATGGTTTCATTCACGAACTAATAGCTCATGTATTTGAAATTAAGTTTCCCATTACTTCGTAAAGTATGAAATTTTATTGATGACGATGAGTTAAGAGAAAGATAATATTTTGTAGATCCAGTTGATAAAAAAGACAAAACAATTCAATAATAATTTTTTTGCACATGTTTTATTTGGATGAGATTTTTCCGCAAATTTTGGTTACTTTGATGGATTTTTTTTTCATATTTTTGACTTGGATGATTGATTTTTTTTTGCAAACTAAAATCATTTGGATGGTTTTTCTTTCAGAAAACTCTAATGATAATGATAGATGTTATTATGAGTGAGTACCACAAATGAACTATCAGCTCTGCCTTCAATTGTTAGAATAAATAGGTCTTCAAATCCTTCATTTGAAAAAAAGTTGAAACCCAGAGGAAGGAAATAAAACTAAGTTAGAAAAATAAGATGACTATCGAAACGAATTCTCAAATGGTAAGGTCCAATTCAAGCTTGTTATGTACACTCATAATATGAATTTATATAATTCTCAAATGGTGTGGTCCAATTCAAGCTTGTTATGTACACTCATCAGTATAAAATTATAGAATGTATGTTTTATTTCATAAAAAATTATTAAGGTATTAGAATTATATATTAGCATAAGTATATACAATATTGAATGCGAAAATAGACTTCAAAGTGGGTATAAATAGATTTCAAAAAGTGTGATTAAAAAACGTTATCAAAAGTCACAAACATATATTGAATATAAAGACATTTGTTGGCAAAAAATACATTTATTATTAATGAGAAGTTGAAATAAATAAACATAAATATATATGAAAAATATGAATGAAATGACACAATTAAAACTTACATATTGATAGTCACATCCATATAGAACATAACCACATAAATATTTATTGAGATTGTTATTATTATATAGATTTTTTTCATGATTGAAACTTACAAAGAAAAAGAAGTATCCTTAAAATTCCTTTTTGAATCATTTTTATTACAAAATGATGAATTCAGTAAAATAATCTAAAAGGATAGAGTAGTCACAATTGTTAAAACCTAACTGATATGAATTCATCAAAATCCAAAAATAAATCGATAATTAAATTTCAAATTCTAAAAGGCTATATATAGATTTTGAGAGATTCGATCATGAAGAAATATATTTCTTCATGAAAAAATATAATCAAAAGACACAACTTAAAATTGCATATACGAATGAAAAGACAATATCGTAGATTATCTTTAATGAGTAATATGAGTAAAAATATAACCGCAAAATATTTTTTTAGTTATTTTTATTTTAAAGTAATAAATTTTGTAAGTTATTTAAAAATATAGAATAACGACATCTCGTTATAACTCAATTTATATGATATTCATCGTCAATGAACATTGTTTTGAATTTTGTAAAATATGTTTAAAAAGATAGAATAATAGCACTTAATAAAACATAATTCTCGATTCATCAAAACTAAATGGATAGAACAACAACACTCACTAGAACAAAATTCTAGATTCAACGAAACCAATTATAAATACAGATTTCAAAGTGGGTATAAATAGATTTCAAAAGGTATGATTAAAAAAATATCATCAAAAGTTACAATCATATATTGAATATAAAGACATTTGTTGGATAGTCATAAATATGAATGAAATGACACAATTAAAACTTACGTATGGATAGTCACAACAATATAGAACATAACCATATAAATATTTTTATACAAAGACATGATTGGACACAATCCTACATATTGTTAATATTATACATAGCCGCCGTTCAAAGCTGTCAACATTGTCAGGAATCCCAAGTCATGTGGCAAAAAAGTCTAAAGTCAATGGTCAATATGAGACCACTAGATAATGATGCTGCACATACATGTCCCATCTATAATAAGATTTACTAAAAGCCTGTCATGTTTTATATCGCAAGTTGTGTAGCGTATCTAGTTTTTATATTAAAACATCAATTTGTGTATAGGGAAAAGTCTCCGATATATTTGCAAGAAATCTAAAACAAAAACATAAGGAAACCAGTAAACAGAACCTTCTTTCTTGCTCACCTTCTCATTTCTCATGGACAGATCTCAACAACTTTATTCCAACGGTATGTTAAAAGCACCTGATAGTGAATCAGAATCGATGACTACTTTTAATGAAATTGTAATAACCATGAGTGTTAAATTTTCAGGTGACCAGAACTTAGAAGCGAACCTTATAAATCATGAAGTAACTGAATCATCATCATCATCATCGGCACCTCAAAGGAATAACTATAAAAGGTGGTTTCGTGTCTCTATATACGTGATCTTTGTCCTCTTATGCCAACCACTTGCTACAATTCTGGGTAGATTGTACTATGAANTTGTACTATAATAATGGAGGGAACAGTACATATATGGTGACACTTCTTCAACTCATTGGCTTCCCTGTTCTGATTCTCTTCCGCTTCTTTTCACAAATCAGACAATCAAAGTCAGTAGATACAGATTTCAGACAGTCCCCTTCCTTTGCCACCCTTGTAAAAGTTTACATGTGCACTGGACTGCTAGTATCTGCTTACGCTTATTTGTCTGCAGTTGGGTTGCTTTACTTATCAGTTTCTACTTTCTCCCTCATCTTGGCCTCGCAGTTGGCCTTCACTGCTTTATTCTCCTATTTCCTTAATTCTCAAAAGTTCACTCCTTTCATCGTCAATTCTTTGTTCCTTCTTACCGTTTCCTCTGCCCTTCTTGTGGTCAATACTGAGCCAGAAAACACAGAAAATGTCTCCAGAGCAAAATATGTGATTGGGTTCTTATGTACCATC
Organism: Lepidium aucheri; assembly: GCA_900406435.1. Taxonomy (NCBI): domain Eukaryota; kingdom Viridiplantae; phylum Streptophyta; class Magnoliopsida; order Brassicales; family Brassicaceae; genus Lepidium; species Lepidium aucheri. The sequence goes on along the minus strand of OVBA01001402.1, from coordinate 4,702 downwards.
AGTGCTTCCGCTGGGATTGGACTGCTACTATCTCTGATTCAACTTCTCTTCAGAAAAGTTTTCACGAAGCATACATCCTCAGCAGTCATGGACATAGCCATTTATCAGTCTCTAGTTGCAAGCTGTGTGGTTCTCATAGGCCTTTTTGCAAGTGGAGAGTGGAAAAGTTTGCCAAGTGAGATGCGAAACTACAAACTGGGGGAAGTGTCATATGTCACAACTTTGGTCTCGGCAGCTATTTCCTGGCAAGTCTATACCTTTGGTCTTGTGGGATTGATTTTCGAGACATCTTCAGTGTTCTCCAATTCCATCACTGCTGTAGGATTGCCTATAGTTCCAGTTGTAGCAGTGATAGTTTTCCATGATAAAATGGATGCATCGAAGATTTTCTCCATCATTTTAGCTATATGGGGCTTCCTTTCATTTGTCTATCAGCATTACCTTGACGAAAAGAATTGAAGACTTGCCACGCAAAACCTGTCGAGGAAGATACACAAACTTGATGAGACGTAGCTTTATCTAAGGTCAAAGGAACAAACAGATAAAGTTGTGTACACAATCATGCATACGGTGATCATATATAAGCTTGTATGTGTGATCTCCGTAATGGTCCATTCATGTGAGACGCATGTCTCTCTGTACAATTTGAGCACATATATCAGAAATGTGCAGATCTCTTTGGCCAAATATTCAGTAACATGTACATGAGAAATTTTGTTTAGAACAGGTCTTTACAAGTTCTATTCAACAAAAAGAAATAGAAAACAAGCAGGTTGGCTGGGACACTCGACTAAAATTGAACTAACAAAGATGTCAATGACTATCATGTTTTCTAGTTTCGAGACGCACCAGAAATATTGCGAAACATGAACAAACAGCAAATCATGTGTGATAAGAAAAGAAGATATTTAAGAAATAAATACCATGTGAAAGTCTGTTGACGTTAACACTTAATAAAGTGACTTCCATTGCCATCCATTCTTGAAAAGATAAGGCAAGCCATATTCTTCATTGTTTTAGCTAACTTCAGCATTATCTTGAAGGCAAAAACTTCAAGCCTAATCAACATGCCTCATGACAAGAGAAAGATAGTTAACAAGACAAAGACTAACTATTTTCAATATATTCAGCCTGGAAATATAACTTGTGTGTATGCGTGTAAAGTTTGTAGTTTCCTATGCGTATGGTTGATGTTTCTCCACACAGCTTTATGAGTCTAAGTAGTGGTTACACATCAATTCCTTCTTGACTTAACCTCATCTCTTTTTCAAGTCAACAATTGTGGCATCTTTGCATGTCGAAGGGCGAATTAAATTCATGGCAAGAGAAGATAAACAGTTGGCCTTTACTGAATGTGGGGCCAAGTTTGCACAATGAAAACAAAGACAGTGATCCTGAATATATATATATATATATATAGCAAATCTCACCCATATCAAAGATGCAGACATTTGGTAGCATAAGCAACCAAGAAAATTGATAACAAGAAAACTCATACTTAAAATCTATATAAAATATTGTTAGTTCTTCCTTGTCCATCCCAACGGGGTGATCACAATGAAGAGACAGCAAGAACTACAAGTCATCGGTGAGTAAGCACAAATCAGATTGTTCGAACCCATTGTTCTTTCTTCTTCAGAAAAAAATAATAAAAAAGATTGTGATAGTATCTTTATAAACTAATTTCTTGCGTTGTTTTCCACCACTTCCAGTTCAGCAGGCAAAAGAACCAAATGCAACAGATCAAAACGAAGGAATTTCAGTTAGTATCAGCCAAACAAAAGTATCTTACTCAAACACGAACAAAAAGTGGGCCTGGATAGCTGCCTATACATTCTTTGTCATTTCAGGTCAATCAGTTGCTACAATTCTGAGCAGACTATACTATGACAATGGAGGAAACAGCAAATGGCTAGCTACCGTAGTTCAACTTGTAGGCTTTCCTGTTCTACTTCCATATTATCTATTGGCAATCAAAACACATACAACAACTCATAGAGATAGCATAAAACCCTCACCCTGGAACCGTATACTGGTTTACGTAGTGCTAGGACTTCTTGTAGGTGCAGACTGCTACTTATACTCCATCGGACTGCTTTACCTACCCGTTTCTACCTATTCCCTGATCTCTGCATCTCAGTTAGCCTTCAACGCTTTCTTCTCCTATTTTCTCAACTCACAAAAACTAACTCCTATCATTTTAAACTCTCTTTTCCTACTAACCATATCTTCCACCCTCCTTGCATTCAATAAAGAGGAATCAAATTCCACAAAAGTTACTAAAGGAGAGTATGTCAAAGGTTTCATATGTACCATTGGTGCATCTGCTGGGTATGGTCTAGTCTTATCCCTGCAGCAGCTAGCCTTCCATAAAATTCTCAAGAAGCAAACTTTCACACAAGTTATGGATATGATTATCTACGTGAGTCTAGTGGCCAGTTGTGTTACTTTGGCGGGGCTTTTTGCTAGCAGTGAGTGGAAAACATTGAGCAGTGAAATGGAAACCTACAAACTTGGGAAGATATCTTACATTATGAATCTAGTGTGGACTGCTGTTACGTGGCAGGTATTCTCCATCGGTGGCACATGACTAATCTTCGAGCTTTCCTCTCTGTTCTCAAATGCAATAAGCGTTTTGGGATTTCCTGTGGTTCCTATCCTGGCTGTCATCATGTTCCATGACAAAATGAATGGGTTAAAGGTGATTTCTATGATCCTAGCTATTTGGGGTTTCACATCCTACGTCTACCAACAGTATCTTGATGACAATAACTTGAACAAAAGTCATGGAATCCCAACAACATAATCCCCTGACCCACCAGAAGCACAAGAGTCAATTTGACAATCGAAATAAGCTGATATTTCGAAAGATGGTGTCCTAAAGTTTATGGATTTCAGCAAGTTGATTGAATAAACTTACTTTTCTTAGCGGCATGAAGGCAGCCTACAATGAAGAATAAACATAATACATTTTTGATGCAGTTCACGTGAAGTATCAGATTAATTTTTTTTGCATCATTGTAACAGTAATTAGATTTATTCCAATAGTGAACGACTCTGGTTTAGTTTCATATACGATTACTCAAATCACATTGTAGAGCACAATGAGCTGGCGTTGATAAATTTAGAACCGATGATTACAAAAATCCATTGTTTAAACTTGGGTTCATAGCAACTAAAGACAACTATATAATAATAAAAATCTCACTAACGACATGTACTGTTTCTTTTCATGTATGGTTTTATTTTATATGGTTGTGATTATTTCTTCGTAACTTTTGATTATACAGATGCAATATACATTTGTGATTTTACATAACATCTTTTCAATCACATCTTTTTGGAACCTATTTATACACATTTTCAATTCTATTTTCACAATTGGATTTGTCGATTCAGAATTGTATTTTACTTATTATTATTATTCTATCCTTTTAGTTTTGATTAATTCAAAATTGTGTTATGTTGAGNCGGAATGGGATCGGGTGTTTTCACGTCTCACCGTAGTGCCCGGTTTGTCTTGATTTCCGATTGATGAACAAGAAGGAAAATGGAACTATTGGATTTTGTTGTGACTTATGGTTATCGCATCCTTTGAAAATAAATTTACAAAATTTATTATTTAAAAATAAATGAAATACCTATTGTCATCAATTTAACTGAATATATTTTAAGTGATGATATTAATTGATGGTTACTTTTTTAAAGCAATTTATATGGGTTGCATGCAACAAAATTTAAACGTTGCATTAGCATTACTACAAAATCACAATATAAAGAATCATCCTCAAGCAATTTAGCTATCTACTATATTTTTTTTATATTCAATGGACAATAAAAAAGTCCATATCATCAAATGAATCATTTTTATTGGTATTGTAATCTTGAAATTGTTTCATTAATTAGGAAATGATCAATCATTCTCATTCACTATATGAAACTATTTTCATAATAAATTCTCATTTATAAATTTTTATTTTTTATTATTTAGCTAGTTTAATTTTAAAAGTTACAACTTCGTATTTATTGGAAATTACATTTGAAAAAGTATAATTTTTCCTATGGTTGTGTTTTTCATTGTGTAACTTTACATATTTGAAACTAGGTCTTCTATTATTATGTAACTTCTCTTTTGTATTTTTTTCTTTTATTATAAAAGATTTGATACATTTTATTATTATTTCAACTATTTATTTGTATTAGATTTTTTCTGACATAAACTACTTTATTTATTGAATCATCATTTACTAACACTAGCCTGAACGGAAAAAAGAAATATTGTTGTTTCTATTTTTTGTAACTCGATTTAGATTTTATAATTTTGGATTTTTTTTTGAAATCCTTATATATTTGTATGTAAAACACATTATTTCAAAACTAATGGAATGCCAATACATAACTAAAATGTTTTCTTTTATGGTGTCTTTTTGTACTAACTTCTCATTTATAAACTATATTTTTTATTATTTAGGCTGTTTAGTTTTAAAATTTATAACTTTTCATTTGTTGGAAATTACATTTGAAATATTATCATTTTTTTGTTATGGTTGTGTCTTTCATTGTAACTTTACATATATTAAAAATATATTTTCTCTTATTATGTCTTTTCATTGTAATTTTCTTTTTGTATAACTTTTCTTTATCTTTTATTATAGGGAAATTATCAAAAATGACTCACCAAATCAATTTGAATACAAAAATA
>OVBA01001401.1:0-44935 GCA_900406435.1 Lepidium aucheri | reverse complement strand
CGAATTAGGGACGAAAACTGGTCTTGTAATATATATGTCTTCTTGTAGTGTAGTATACCCAGGAAAATGACTTAAGCAGAACTCGATCTCGCGGATCAAATCTAAACCCTCTTTTTTACCCAAAGTCCTTAGCTTCCATTCACTAAATGGATATTCATTCTTATGAGTCAAATGAATCTCTCCTCATTTGTCTTCGTCTTTTACCAGCACTCTTGCACTCTTCATAAACCCTCTTACAAGCTCTTGATGTCGCCTATATTACAAAGTCAATACAAATTAAGAATCGTTAAGAGATATACTTTGAACACCCAATCCGTTTAGACATACCAGTTTGGCTATGACCGAAAAATAACATCACTTTGAATATAAGTTGTGCTATAGCTTTAAAAAAAAGAGGGTAATTTCGAAGGAGTAGCAGCAAAATTTAGACTCATGAATATAAGTGGTGATGTATATACGTGATGGTTTTAACATCGTGCTCACGACCGCAGATGTCGAAGCCTGCGTGAGGAAAATTGAAGAGGACTCTGTCATATATCATAGAACCAACAAGGCTAGGGTTTGTGATCATTGAGTGCACGTTAACTCCAAAGACCACGCTGCACACTATGTTAGTCTTCCCATTCTTGAACTTACGCTCTAGCTCTCCTACCATCATTACATTATTCATACATTGACCCACAATATATATCAGAATTACATAATTGACCAATCTCTTAAGCCATTATGTGAAAATCCGTCTCAGATTATATTGCAAAATTAAAATTAACTAACTATTGCAAGTAGATATATGCCAATTATGTATTGTATACATATAGAGATTTAAACTACGTATATATATATATATATATATTAACCGTATAAAAAAGGTATCTATGTGATATAGATCGTTGCAGTAACAAAATACAGATAGATATTGAGTTACCTAGAGTGTCGAGAGAGGTTGCAGTGAGATTAGTTGCAGAACCAAAGGCTCTAGCTAGAGACAGAGCAAAGGAGAAATCTCCTTCTCCGACCAAAAGTATTTTTTGTTTGTTACTGTAATGTCTTAACCATTTAGTCTCCTCGGCTTCCATTTCATATATGCACCCTTTTGCTTCTCACATCATATATACACACATAAATATATATATATATATATATATTTTAAATTTTAATATGTATACATATGTAAATATGGATGCATGGGTCAAAGAGAACTTAAATGTTTGGTCTATATATGTTTACTAGCTACATTAATTAATTTGGCTTTTCGAAGCTTGTGGGTATTTATGTATTTCGAAAAACATTCAATTTTCTGTTCATGCATAAATTCTTTTATTTTAAGGATAATTGGCAAATGACACATTTTGACTTAATAATCTAGTAACAAGGACATGTATGTATTGATCAAATTATAAAAGTGACACAAAACCCTACATTTTTACCACTTAACCCTTCAATAATATTTTCCATAATCATTTTACTTTGAACAATAATAAGAAACAGAGGAATCGAACTATTTTAAGGCATTAAATAAATTTTTTTCACAAATAAATTATCATTGGGGGAACTCTTGCCAGTGCTCCTAATGACAATTTTCTCGTCGTATTCTTCCCGACAGCGCTTCTTAGTGGCTCGCTAACTCCACCTCTGAAGATTTCTATCTATTGACAGCGATTTTCACTCGTTCCCTCTCCACCAAAGCAATAGCGGCATCACTTCAGCTGGATCTGAATCTACATTTTCTCATTCCAAGATCCGGTTTCAAGCTCCTATGAATCTGAATAACTGAAGATTTTTGCCTCCCCTCTCTTGTCGGTCCCCGCCGTTGACCACGTGCACTAAATGGACCAGGAGCTAATCGAAGAAATGCGAGCTATGGCGATCAAGGAATATAAAATAATAGATCTACCAAGCTCGGGATGCTACAACATAATATCGTATGATGAACTCACAATCATAGGTAAACTTCTAAACTCAAAAGCCCAGAACATTGCTAGGTTGATGATGGGAATGTCTAGGATATGGAGACTCAGTAACAGGATCAAAGGGACACTTCTGGGCAAATATACTTTTCTTTTCCGTTTCCAATCTAGTAAAGATATGGAAGAAATCCTTCAGTACTGTTTCTGGAATTTCGAAAATTGGGGATTCACCATATCGAAATTAGATAAAAACTTCTCTGATGACTGCTTTGTTAAAGTACCTATGTGGATTAGGCTAACAGAAATCCCTAGTAAATTCTTCACCATAGACCTCTGCAAAGCCATTGCCACCTCAATAAGTGATGTTTTGGAAGTAGATTTTGATCCCAACAAGACACAGCTACACTCCTTTGTCAGAATCAAAACTCTTTTCAACACTAATAACCCAATCAGGAACCAAAACCTTTAGACTCACCTCAAGAGAGACCATAGAGGTGAAAGTTGAATTCGAAAGGGTTAGGAAAATGTGCAACAAATGCAGAGTACTCACTCACAGTGAGGAAAGTTGCGGATCAATGAATGAAGATGAGGATGGTCACACGAAATAGGAAAGGAAAAAAAAAGCATCCAGAAGAGGTGCCACACACACTAACTCACTCCCCACTAAAAAACCTTCTAGTACTCTCAACATCCACTCTACAGAGTAGGGAGAACCATCAAGCCAACCCCACATTAACACTGGAACTGCCATAGGCCCAGTTTGTATGGACTACCATGCTTACCACAACTCAGCCACGAAGGAACTAAGTCCTAAAACCAGGCAAAAGAACTCAAACCCTCTCAAGAGATTTGATTCCAATGACATATACTCAAAAGATGAAGATGAACACACCTTGCACGTCACCACGAGCATAACTTTGAAACATGATATGAATAGCAAGGAACAACAGATAGTCCCTTTTGCCTCTTCGCAGTCACCCAGTAGCTCCCTTAAACATGAGCGTCAGTATTTCTCAAAAAAGAAAAGAAGAACCTTAGAAACCAACATCAAACTGCAAAAAGAAATAACTTCCTCTTTCTCTCGTCTGGTGGCTGTCAAGAAGCCACCCAAGTCACCGTGAGCATCCTGAGCTGGAACTGTCAAGGAGTGGGGAGCACCTTGACAGTTCGACGTCTAAAGGAAATCAGACAAGATCTATTTCCTGACATCATGTTCCTCATGAAGACAAAAAACGAGAAACCACAACTTGAATCAATCCAACACTGGACAGGATATGATCTTCTTCATAAAGTCGAACCATGAGGTCTAAGTGGAGGTATTTCCTTGTTCTGGAAACAACACTTTCAACTACAAGTCAACAGCAGCTCTACACATCTGATTGACGCCACACTCCTATTTGATAATAGAAAAGTCCATATATCCTTCATCTACAGTCACCCTGTGACGGCTCACAGACCAGTGGTATGGGAGATGATTAGCAAAATGGGAGAAAATAGACACGAGCCTTGGCTTCTCATTGGGAATTTTAACGAAATCATCTCACATGAAGACAAAATAGGAGGCTCCAGAAGGCCTAGTAGCTCCTTCTACCCCTTCAGAACTCTTCTTAGACGATGCTGTCTCAAAGAGATTACCAGTTTGGGCCCTCATTTTTCTTGGATGGGTATGAAGAACAACTTCTGGGTCCAATGCATACTGGATTGGAGTTTTGGAAACACAGAATGGTGGTCCTGCTTCATGAGATCCACCACAACCTACTTGCCCATCACTGGATCTGATCACTGTCCACTCTACACCAAGATAATGGCTGAAACCTCAAACTTCATGTCTAGATTTTGTTTTGACAAACGATGGATCAATAAAAGAGGATTTAGAGACATGATTCACAATGCCTGGTCCCGAACATCCAACTTGCAAGATCATAATACTTCTGACTGCATTGCTGCCTGCAGGAAGGAAATCTCCTTATGGAAAAAGAGAAAAGCCAAAAGCCTGTAACTCAACAGACCAGATACAAAGAAAAATTGATGAAAATATGTCAAAAACTATCCCGGACTTTCAACTATTGGGAAACCTCAACAAGGAATTGATTTACAAGATAAATGAAGAGGAAAAATTCTGGAAACAAAAAACAAAGAAAATGGCTGCTTTAGGGACATCAGAACACCAAATTCTTCCACAGATACATCAACTACAAAAGCACTAAAAACAGGCTAATTGGACTCAGGGATGAGAGAGGCATTATGCAATTTGAAGAAGGCTCTAAAGGGAATGTTGCTGCAATCTACTTTTCCAACCTTTTCAAATCAACCAACCCTTCTGGCATACTAAATGAAAACAATGACCTCACCCCCAAGGTTTCTGAGACCATGAACTCCCAACTTATGGTACTGATAACCACGACGGAAATCAAAAGAGCAGCTTTCAGCATCAAAAGTGATAGTGCTCCTAGACCGGATGGGATGATGGGTGCTTTCTTCCAATCATACTAGAACATTGTAGGGAACAAGGTCTCTACTGATATCATAAAAGCCTTTCAAAACAAACGATTCCCAGTGGACTGGAACTATATACATATAGGTCTGATTCCTAAACGCTCCAATCCAACTAAGATGAAAGACTTCAGACCAATTAGTCTATGCACGATAATGTATAAAATCCTGGCTATAATCATAGCCTCAAGACTACAACACCTTTTACCTACACTCATCTCTGAAACCAAAGGTGCTTTCACCTCTGGAAGACTAATCTCCGACAATGTTCTTCTCGCCCATGAAATCATGCATCACCTACATACTAACAAAGAAGGACAGACAAACTTCATGACAGTTAAAGCTGATATGTCTAAAGCCTATGACAGACTTGAATGAAAATTCCTCAAAACCATACTTCTACAGCTAGGTTTCAACCAAGAATGGGTCCAAATGATTATGTTCTGCGTTTCATCTGTTACATTTTCTGTTCTCATTAATGGCTCACCATACAGTTACATCACTCTGAGAAGAGGCCTTCGACAAGGAGACCCTCTTTCCCCTTTCCTCTTTGTTCTGGGAACTGAAGGCTTAATCCACAAGTGAAAAAGGCAACTTCTAATCAGAGCATCTCAGGTATTAAATTCCACAAGGAACATCCAACTATTCAACATCTTCTATACGTGGATGATAGCCTTTTCGTCTGTAAGATCTCACCCCAGGAAGCTTTAAAACTTAAAAGATGCTTTGAGACATATGAACACATATCAAGACAAAGCATCAACTTTGACAAATCATCCATTGCTTTTGGGAAACACATCAGAGCGGAAAGGAAGAAGGAAATCAAAAAGATACTCAACATTAACCAGGATCATGGTATTGGGAAATACCTAGGACTTCTAGAATGCTTTCAAGGTTCACAAAAACAGATCTTTTGATACATTATAGAGAAATTAGACTCCAGCATGGACAACTAGTTCTCCAAAACCTTATCATTGGGTGGGAAAGAGATTTTGATTGTGAAAGTCCAAAGAGTGCAGACTAGCCACAAAGCTTGGATACGGTTTCCCGATCGAAGATCCTAAGTCTGTTGCAATGGCATTTCCGGTCTACGCAATATCCAGTTTCAAACTCCCCACATCCATATGCCAGAAAATCACAAGTGCAGTCACTAAATACAGGTGGAACACAACAAAAGACAGGAAAAAGATTCCCTGGGTATCTTGGAAGAAAATGTGCACACACAAAAAAGATGGAGGTTTAGGTTTCAGAGAAGTGGAAACCTTTAACCAAGCCTTACTCGCCAAGCAAGCTAGGAGACTTCTTTCTCAACCTGAATCACTAATGGGAAGAACGTACAGAGCCAAATACTTTCACAACACATACTTTCTATCAAGTAGTTATGCAAATAAACAATCATATGCTTGGTCTAGTACAGCTATGAGAAGGAACTCCTACTCAAAGGATTAATACATCAAATCGAGAATGGCCAAGAAACCTATGTATGGTCTTACAAGTGGATTTTTGATGGACAACCCAGACTTCCTATTAGTAAGGAGCCCAGATTTAATGTAAATCTCAAAGTGTCATAGCTAATTCATAATGGAAATTGGAACCACACTAAGGTTAAAGAAACATCTCTAGAGTCAGATGCCAAACTAATTCTCTCCACGCCTCCTTGCACTGACTCAAAAGACTCCTGGATCTGGAGCTACACTCCATCTGGTACATCCTCAGTAAGAAGTGGCTACTGTTTTCTCTACCATATCAAACACCAGTCCCTACAGACAGAACATACCACAAACCTTTTGGAGAACCAATTAAAGAACATATTATGGAATTTAAAGATCCCAAGGAAGATCTCTATCTTTCTATGGAGAGGCCTTTTCCGTAGGCCTGGCTATACAGGAAAGGCTAAAAACAAGGAATATTGACACTTGGGATAAGTGTCCCATCTGTGGAATCACAGCTGAAACCATTAACCACTACCTCTTCTATTGCTCTACGGCAAGGCAACTCTGGGCCCTATCCAATGTAATCCTCCCTCCCCTTGGCTTCTCCTCATCCTCCTTACACACAAATTTTGCTTTCCTTCTAAACCCCACTAGACAGGACCAGCCTCACAAAGAATTGAAAGACAAGTTCTCATGGATTCTGTGACAATCTGGAAGGTTAGGAATAAAATTGTTATCCAAAATGTTCAACCAAACCTGCAACTCAAATCACATGAAACTATAGCGGAAGCAGAAGCATGGTCTGTGATCTATAAGGATAACACTAATAGAGCTAACCTTGTAAGAAGACATACCTCTTCTATTGCCAATACAGAGGAAGTTAAAACTGATCATTGGATCAACTGGGAAGTAGCCTGATCTAACCAGCACCATCTGTATGGAACAACCATTATACTCCACGGAAAACACCAACAAGACCTCTTACATGCTAGGCATGTTCTACACGACTCCACTTCCCCCTTAGCCTTGTTATCCTCAGGCTTAATATGGACTCTGCAATTCCTATTAGAGTTACATATCTCTAACGTTACTATACACATCACCAACAGAACCATTTTTGCAGCAGTCTCCACCCCACCAGAATGACCCAAAAATAGAGCATGGTTAAACAAGATCAAGAATCTGATCAGAGAATTCACAATATGCAATTTTAATCATATACCTCCTAGCCAGAACAAAAACGCTAAGGAAATAGCTGATAGCGTAGCTCTTGAAGGAAGGTACAATGACTACATTGGTATTGGCCTCCCTATCTGGCTACAAAACCATGCATGATCCTTTATAAATCATATCTGGCTTCCTCATCAAAAAAAATCTCAACAAATGGCTCTCTTATGGAATCAATCAGATTATCTCATTTCTATCTTAAGCCAACTCCAAAACCTACCTAATCCATACACTCATCCTTACAAAAATCCCGGAGTCCATATTCCAAAATCTCCCTTGGGAATTTCTCTTATCTTATTCGTAGCAAGCATACTTTTGATCCTCTTGCCATTATGGATTTCAGTCATTAAATCTGCTCCCTATCTCTAACCACTGAAGGACAAGACAGTATTTCCAATCTTGGTGAATCTTAACTCCTAATGATTATCGCCTTCTGACACGGTAATAATGACATTTGTGCTCTCCAAAAGGTTTTTTAACCTTTTATTACATAAAATCGACTTTGTTACTCAGGATCCTCTCAGTGTCTGCCAAGTGGCGTTGTCACAAAAAAACAGCTTGCTTATGCATGCTATCTCCCCAGGAATCTAAACTTTATTGCTTGCTTAAGTTGAGTTTAATAATTTGTCTCTCCCATGAACGATGTCTCTCTTATCTCAAGAACAATAATGATTATGAAAGGAAAGAGGGAAAGTCTAACACCATCAATACACTCTATAAAAAGGAACTCCTCACAAAAGGTGACAGTAACACCATATCTCTATGGAGAGCAACTTCTGGCAAGCTCTTAACTAGTTCGACTTAGGAAGGAACAATGCTGCAGTCTACTTTCCCTCTCATACGTATCAAGATAGCATGCTCAGAAAGAGAAGAAGCCTCATGATCAGAGCTCTCAACCCTATGGAGCAAAGTATCCCTGACATGATAGAAGACCTGCCAAAAGACTGGAGCCTCCACGGAGTGGTCAAGGGACGAATGCTGGACAAGGAATTTGCTGAGTTCTTTTTTGAGCGAGAAGACGACATGAATGCCATTTACCGCATGCAACCGCTCCTGTACAATGGTTGGCTAGTGGCAGCAGAGAAATGGATCAACAACCAAGCACTTCGTCCACTAAATAGGGTTCACCTCTAGGTCCAAATAAGGTACTTTCCCTTACAATACGCGTCTGAAGAGGTTGTCAAGACTTTCGCGTCCCTGGTGGGTGATGTTATCGACGTCGACATGGGCACTTCCGCAGTAACAAGGCCTCTTGTTGCTAGAGCTAAGGCTACCTTCTACACGGGTGAGAGACTACGTTTCTACAGAGCAGTCTACTGTCAAAACAGAGATCTCTTCTAGATCCAATACTACTACAAGTGGGTCACTAAGCTCTGCCTCAACTGTCAAAGAATTACTCACCCCACCACACACTACACACACGTCAACTCACCGCTGCACTACTACTACGCCCCTTAGAACCAGCCCCAGAACCAGTTTTAATCCCCTGAAATGGTAGATCCCACAGATAGTTGGTCCACATCTTCAGACTCAATCATCTCTCAACCACCCTCTCCATTTACTGGAGGCTTCTTAGACATTGATACCAGCTCTCCTTGCATGAAGGTCACGATCAAAGATGTTCTCAACAACTCTACCAACACTTTCATGGCTGAAGTTTCCAATGAATACCAAGACATGGACCTTACTATTCCGGATGTAACTCCGAACCCTTTGATGCAGGCAACACAAGAGTCTCAAACCAACATACAAGCTGCGCACGAGATCCCTCTTAATATACCAGTTGACAAGGAATTCAAGCCTCTAGGGCCGAGTTGCTCTAATCCTAAGGAGGAAAACAAATCACTAGCTGATTGAGCTCCAATATCTGATCCAGTCACCACATTTTTGTATTTAGTCTCTCTTTGTTTCAATAAGTTTGTTGTTGTAGTTTGCTATTTTGAACTTTGATATTATCTTTAGCTTGTTTCAAATTCTCTTTTGATGTTGGTATCACTTAAACAAGTAGAGGAGATCATCTCTCCTTGTGTTCTTTTGTAAAAGGAATGAAGCCTTCAAACCTCACAACTATCTTATTAATAAATTTGAAGTGAAAAAAAATAGAGGAATCCATGCTTATGTGGTGGAGAGACTTGGTGGAAAAGTCTATATGACACCGTGCAAAAGGTGACTTATTGATATAGCCTTTTCATATATACTATTTTTGATCTTTATCAACAACATAATCATAAGTTTAATTGATTCAAAATTCAAATATGTCTCCAATAGAATATTATATTAGGATAGAAACTCATTACTGCAAATAAAAAGTTACAAGTACTAAATATGTCAGAAGAATAAGACAATTCTTTCACTCTAGACAGTGTCTACGATTGGGTAAAAACTTATACTTTTGTAGCATTCTATTATTATAGCATTATACACTATATATCTATTCTGTTATTCATAATTTCTATACGGCATAATATATAGAATCTATTTAAAAATGGTAGATCTATAAATGGTAATGATAACAATGTTTGAGTTTGTTTGAAATAAATTTCAGGAGGATGACCTTGATAATGCGAGAATCATAGCTGAAAAATGGGTTAAGATAGTTTACGGTGGATGGTACTTCGATCCATATAAATGGGGAAACGATAACTATGTCCACCGATTTGATGGCCTCACTTTTGTTTGGATTGGTGGTGCTGGTGAGAACAAGACTAGGAAGCAGAGGAAAAACTTTATCAATAAAACTATCTTACTAGTTTCCGGAGTGGCTGACATTTGATGAGGGTGAAGGTGGTGAACCTAGTTCCATTAATGAAGATGTAGATGTTGAGATATACATGGGATGCAAAGAGACGTGGAAGAAGTAAACCTATACATTACTATGGAAGAACAACAACCAAGGACAACCAACATTCAAAATAACTCATTTGGAAATAAACATACTATATCAAATATATATTTTGTATATTAGTGTTCTATACAAAATTAGTTAATCTCAATGGATGAAAGTTAACGATTCTATTAGCGATTCCGAGAACAACATTGATGAGTTAGCTATTTTAAGCACCCACGGTTCGAATGGAACAATAGAAAATTCTTGGTAAGTGTTCCAAAAAGATCTCCCTAAATATGAATGTGTGAGAGAAGGTAGAAGTACTAACACAAATAGATCGTCTAAACAAAATAGTAGTTCTGTACATATGGTAGAGACTAATGTTTTTCAACCGAAAGCGGTTGATCGAGGGAACAGAATACAAGTGAGCCAAGATTTTAGAAAACACCATGTTTCTAGGTTTAGATTCGGTGAATCTTTGCATAGGCGTTTAGATATTGAAACCAAGTGGTGATGATGAATCAATGGATCACGAAAACTTAGAGAAGCGTATGATATGTCATATTACCGTTTTCTCTGAGAGTTCTCTTCTATCTTTGGATAATTTAGGGATTGATAGAAGCTCCAACCCAACCTTGTTTTGTAGAGATGCGCCCTTGGTTTGCGCCTGAACACAACTTTGATGAGGACCAATTTTGTCACACCTCAACCCAGTTACCAATGCCAAATCTTGAATGCACACTGATTGATCCTCCAATGCAGACTTGACGGTCTCGGTACATCAAAGAGTGAAATAGCCGTTAACTCTCCTATTTTCACTAGGCTCAAACTCTATCTCAAACATACGCTTAGGAAGAACTTCAGATTCTATATCTTGACTGAAATAGTATGCTGAACAAACAAGAACTACTATGTACTCGATCATATATATAAATACCATATGAATAATAGTGATGTACACTATAGTTTTACTATTAAATCATTAGATATACAAACACGATAGAATACACCAACTACAAATTCCATAGTGACATACAGACAACATGTAATGGATAGTTATAATAAACATTACACATAACTCATATGAAAGTATCAAAACGAGACACTATTATCACAAATATACCAATATGATAACACTAGGAATGAACCTATACAATAGGAACAGAAAATCCATAAGATACTCACTAACAATACAACATGAAACTTTGATATGAAAATTCACGTAACTTGTTCAGAAATATAAAACAAAAGATCAATAATATGAGTAGATAGCTAATCCATATTACACAGAAATTATATTAAGTATATTTAAAGTGGAAATATCAAGTTAGATATCAAAAAAGAACACCTATGTTGAAATTATTCATACACAATTGTAGATTGATCGAGCCTGTATACACTTGGATAAGTGATTTGCAACCTAAATCTCTAAATCAGATATCTGAATATGCAATTGGTATAAATTTTAAAGACATCCTATGCATGTCAACCAGAATAGAAATTCTAAAAGCGGTAATAGAACAAAAAGTGAACAGAAAAATACAATTTATAAAATTTCTAATAGATTCAGGGATACTGTTGGATTAACGAAATGAGAGAGAAATTTTTCTCAAATTCTGGAATATATTTCAATCTCAACATTAAATGAATTACATTTTTACATACAAATTAAAAAAAATCCGCCTAAAACAATGGAGGACAGAAAAGTACATTGGATAAATTGAAATACCAATTTAATGTAGAGAAAATAGAGTACACAAATAGCAGAGAATTTACTGTTCAAGAGAACTTAAGGCTTGAAGGTAGAGTCTTTATTTCATCTTCGTTGCTCAGGTCTTCACCAAAAAAAGATGATGAGGACATCGACTCCAACAAGACTATAGAAGAGATGTTAGCAAAACAAGACACAAATATCATGAAGGATCGGCCCAAGATAAGAACGGGAACCAAGAGGCTTAGAGAGACGTTTAACAAGTCTATAAAAATCCTACTAACACAAAGAGTTGAAGAGAAAAAGGCCGGACCAAAAGATGGAAGCATTGGAGCCCAAATGGAGCTACTTGAAGGCCGAATGGTGTTGTTCACAATTCAGCCACTTAAGAGCCCAACTTAAGGACACCTAAGACTTACCAAAACCATGCTTAGGTAAGTATTTCATTATGATTTGGTTTGTTTCTTTTGCAGGTCAAACTTTACTTTTCTTTCAATTTCTTCCATATTTTGTAATGGCCGTTGGAGACACTATGATGCAATCTCTTTATTTTCATTTTTGAGTATTCTCATTCATTGTAAGAGATACTCTCCTACCTACTTTGAACCATTATATAAGGTTCCTCATCTGCAGCCTTGTAACACAGTGTTTGAATCAATAAAATTGTACTTCTTCTTCTCCAAACCGAGAGAGATTTAAACACTTCAAATTTGATCTTTCCTTGTGAGTGATATCAAGGTGACTCCAAGTTCTGAATTATCACAAGTTCTACCATCACTTGTGTGGTGTCCATCGATCCACATTCACATCCATATCATCCACCGAGTTGTGCTAGGGAGAGACTTGAGTCCAACTACCAATTCCCATCATTCCACCTTCAAGTTTGTTTATTTCAATAGAAGAGTGACTTGAGTCCAGTCTATTGAAACCTTTTATCCCCTTTGGGAGATCAAATCATCCGATCTTACATCAATTTGGTATCAGAGCCGAAGTTCCAAACCAGGTGATTTCGCTCCGTATCTTTTGTTATTTATCTTTCTATTGTTTTTGCTTTCTATAAATTAAAAAAATCATTCAGATTTTTGTTTCAGTTGTTTTAAATTCATTTTCATAAAACTAAAAAAAAGAATTTGATATTGTTAGATTTGTTTTTGTTTCAGAAAAGAGAAAAGAAAAAGAAGAAGGATTGCTTACGGTTCCACACAACTTCTAATCCGATCATCAAAAACTCTGGACAGGTTTTTCAAAATTTTGGTTTTAGCTTTGAATTAGGAGTGATCACGATTCGGTCGTAAACTTCTATAATATTTTTAGAAAGTATTTCAAAACAAATTAATCTGTCATGACATGACATGAATGAGGTGTTAAATGTGGATCTATAAGCTGAACAAGGCATTAAGCGCAAGATAGCAGCTGCCACTCGTTCTAATTACAATAACTCATGGAGTAATGCACCATCTATGGCCAATGACAAAGGCAAAGCCATAGAAACCGACTCAAAGGCCAAGAAAACCACCTTTGACAATATCAAAATGTCAAAATCAGAAATAGGTAAGTCTTCTAATCCTTCTAGATCAAGAGATATAACTTGTTTCAAATGTCAAGACAGGGGACATTATGCAAAAGAATGCCCAAACCGACGAATGATGATCATCACACCTGAAGAAGATTATGAGTCTCAAGATGAGATGGAACACATGGAGGCAATGGATTCAGAAGAAGAAGTAGCTTTTCCAGAAACGGGAGACATGTTGGTGGTATGTAGAGCCTTGAGTGCTCTAAGTGAACCAGAAACAATGCAAAGAGAAAACTTGTTCTTCACTCGTTATACCGTGCAACACAATGTATGTAGTATGATAATTGATGGTAGTTCTTGTACTAATGCTGCTAGCAATACTATGGTTGATAAGCTAGGTCTCAAGACAAGCAACCACCCAAGACATACCGATTAAGATGGCTGGATTCTAACACTGAAATCAAAATAGCTGAGTAAATCACAATTCCCTTTAAAATTAGGAAGTATCAAGATGAAGTTTTATGTAATGTGGTGCCAATGAAAGTAGGTCACCTACTCTTAGGCTGTCCATGGCAGTTTGATAGAGAAGGTATCCACAATGGTCGCACCAACACTCACTCATTCACTTACAATAAGCGTAAGTTTCAGCTTGCTCCATTGTCACCTCAAGAAGTACATGAAATGCAATCTAAATATGCTGCTGAGTATAAGGCAAGTAAAACTAACCTTTACATCACTAGTACAGTTTTTAAAGCTAGAGACCATAATCAAACTGTGCTACTAATAGTATTCAAAGATGTGATGCTCACAAGTTCCAAAGAGATAGTACTTGCACCCAAAAATCTCTTCTTTGTTAGACATGTTTAGGATGGTTTTCCTGAAGAGATACTAGCTGGCTTACCACCTATTAGAGGCATAGAACATCAAATCGATCTAGTTCCTGGAGCTGCATTGCCTATTAGGCTAGCTTACCGAATTACCCAATGGAGACAAAAAAAGTTGGAAAAACAGATTCAAGACTTAATGGCTAAAGGATACATTAGAGAAACCTTGAGTCCATGTGTTGTACCGGTTTTACTAGTGTCCAAGAAAGGTGGATCATGGAGGATGTGTGTAGATTGTAGAGCCATCAACAACATGACCATCAAATATAGACACCCTATTCCACGTTCCGATGACATGTTGGATAAGTTACATGGAGCGACCATATTCATCAAAGTGGATTTAAGGAGTGGCTACCATCAAGTTTGAATGAAAGAAGGAGATGAGTGGAAGACTGCCTTCAAGACAAGCAAGGTCTCTATGAGTGGCTAGTCATGCCATTCGGCCTAACCAATGCACCA
Organism: Lepidium aucheri; assembly: GCA_900406435.1. Taxonomy (NCBI): domain Eukaryota; kingdom Viridiplantae; phylum Streptophyta; class Magnoliopsida; order Brassicales; family Brassicaceae; genus Lepidium; species Lepidium aucheri. The sequence continues at coordinate 30,478 of OVBA01001401.1, read as the reverse complement.
AGCACCTTCATGAAGCTAATGAACGAAGTTCTAAGAGCCTACATTAGTAAGTTTCTTGTTGTTTACTTTGATGACATATTAATATATAGCAAATGTTTTAATGATCATGTGAGGCATTTTGAGTTAGTACTTGAGACACTTCGAAAAGAAGGTCTTTATGGAAACCTTAAGAAGTGCACATTCTGCACTAGTGAGCTAGTTTTCCTAGGTTTTGTTGTAAGTTCTCAGGATCTACATATTGATCAAGAGAAGATCAAAACCATACAAGAGTGGCCAACACCTACAACAATTGGACATGTTAGAAGCTTCCACGATTAGCTAGCTTCTATAGGCGATTTTCCAAGGATTTTAGCACCATAGCTGCACCTTTAACTGTTTTGATCAAGAAGGATGTGGCATTCAAATAGGGATCAGCTTAAGAAACCGCATTTCAACAACTCAAAGATCGCTTGGCTCATACATCTTGGTACTTCCAAACTTTGATAAAATGTTTGAAATTGAATGTGATGCTTTTGGTTGTGGTATAGATACTGCTTTCACTCAAAAAGAATGACCCGTAGCCTACTTTAGTGAAAAGTTAAGTGGAGAAACCTTGAACTACCCAATGTATGATAAAGAGCTTTATGTTATGGTGAGATTGTTGGAAACATGGCAACATTACCTACTTTCAAAAGACTTTGTCATACACACTGATCACGAGACCTTAAAGCACCTAAGAGGTCAAACAACGCTCAAGAGAAGGCATGCTAAATGGCTGGAGTTTTGGAGACATTTGCTTACATCATCAAGTACAAAAAGGGAAAAGACAACATAGTAGATGATGCTCTATCAAGAAGACATATGCTGATCACCACAATGGAAGCCAAAGTGTTAGGATTTGAGCATATGAAGGATTCATATAAAGAGGATCCAGATTTCGAATGTCTCAAATCGCCAATAGGTTCTTTCTATACTCATAATGGTTATCTTTTTAGAGAGAAAAAGCTTTGTATTCCACAGGGATCAATGAGAGAGTTGTCGATAAATGAGGCACACAGTAGAGGACTCATGGGCTACTTTGTAGTTGATAAAACTCTAAGCATTTTAGTGGAGCACTTCTTTTGGCCTCACTTAAAAAAAGATGTAGAACGGTTCCGTTCTAAATGCATCACTTGCCACAAAGCTAAACTTAGTTCATGTCCATATGGTTTATACATGCCTTTACTTATTCTTACTATTGCTTGGGTTGATATATCAATGGATTTTGTTCTTGGCTTACCCAGAATCCGAGGAAAGGATTGTATCTTTGTTGTAGTGGACATGTTTTCAAAGATAGCACATTTCATTCCATGTGCCAAGACTAATGATGCCACTCAAATTGCTAATCTATTTTTCAAAGAAGTTGTAGGCCTACATGGAATCCCAAGAAAAATTATTTCGGATAGAGACACCAAGTTCTTGAGACACTTTTGGAGAGTACTTTGGAGAAAACTTGGAACTAAGCTGCTCTTTTCTACCACTTGCCATCCACAAACTGATGGATAAACCGAGGTTGTAAACAGGTCTTTATCCACTCTTTTAAGAGCCACGGTTGGTAAGAATTTGAGAAATTGATTAGATTGTATTTCATTTGTTGAATTCGCTTATAATCATGCTAACCACTCAACTACTAAGCTTTCTCCTTTTGAGATTATGTATGGTTTTAAGCCAGAGACACCTTTAGACCTTGCACCACTGCCTTCTTTAAAGTTCACTAATCAAGATGGCGAAAGCAAAGCGGAAACAATCAAGAAGTTACACGAGAAAGTGAAAAAGAACATTGAGAAGAAAACCACTAACTACAAGAAAGCGGCTAAAAAGGGATGCAAGATGTCATCTTTAATCCAGGAGATTGGGTTTCGGTAGGCAGAGAGGTTTCCAAACCAGAGGCAAAGCAAGCTAGCACCTAGAGGAGACGGTCCATTCAAAGTGCTAGGGAGGCTCAACAATAATGCCTATCGACTTGAGCTGCCAGGTGAGTTAACCATATCACCCACTTTCAATGTTGTTGACTTAGCTCCCTATGTTGTAGATGAAAGTTTTCTGAGGCCAGAACCTTCTAAAGAGGGAGGGAATGATGAGGACATCGACTCCAACAACTTTAGAAGAGATGTTAGCGAAATAAGACATAACTATCATGAAGGATCCGCCCAAGACAAGAGCAGGAACCAAGAAGCTTAGAAAGATGTTTAACAACTCTATACAAAGCCTATAAGCACAAAGAATTGAAGAAAAAAAGGTCAGACCAAAAGATGGAAGCATTGGAGCCCAAATGGAGCTACTCGAAGGGCAAATGATGTTGTTCACAATTTAGCCACTTAAGGACGCCTAAGACTTACCAAAACCATTGTAGGGTAAATATTTCATTATGATTTGGTTTGTTTCTTTTGCAGGTTGAACTTTTAAATTTTGTTTCAATTTCTTTCCATATTTTGTACTAGCCAGTGGAGGCATTATGATGTAATCTTTTTCTTTTAACTTTCGAGTATTTTTATTCATTGTAAGAGATACTCTCCTAGCTGCCTTGAACTATTATATAAGGTTCCTCATATGCAGCTTGTAACACACCTTTTGAATCAATAAAATTGTACTTCTTCTGCTCAAAACCGAGAGAGATTTAAACACTTCAAATTTGGTCTTTCCTTGTGAGTGATATCAAGGCGAATCTGAGTTCTGACTTATCACAAGTTCTACCTTCACTTGTGTTGCGTCCATTGATCCACCTTCATGTCCATATCACCCATCGACTTGTGCTAGGGAGATACTTGAGTCCAACTAGCTGATTTCCATCATTCAACCATCAAGTTCGTTTGTTTCAATAGAAGAGTAACTTGAATCCAATCTATTGAAACCTTCTATCCTCTTTGTGTGATCAAATTATCCGATCTTACATCAAAAGAGAAAGAAAAAACCGAAAAGATTGAGGGAGAGAGAAAATGAAGAAAGAAGGAAAAGTTAAAAATGAGAGAATTAAGTAGAAAAACTATCACGATTAGAAATTTTCTTTTTTGAAAATTTCTTTTTTGAACTGTTTTTAATCCAATTATTTTGTTTAATTAGGTTTGAGGGGTATAATAGCAATTATTATACAAAATATGGAGAATAGTTGTTAGATTAGAGTTTTGTGCTAGATAGTGAATTATTAAATTTTTTTATGTTAGATGTAATTCCCCTTATTTGAAAGACAAAAATATAACCTATTACGGGACAAAAAAAAAAACAAACACATAATGTTGTTGCATGGGTGTGTTTACAAAAATATAAATCATGTGTTGCTGAAATTAAATAGTCTTTGCAGAGCCAGTATAATGGTAAAAAGGAAAAATTGACTTTAAACTTTATTAAAAAAAAATTGAGCCCTAATTTTTACTAAAAATTTTTTTTAGGTTTTATAATATACTCAAATTTTTCTGAGGCATAAAAAGTATTATGAGCTCTATAACTGACAAAAAGAATTGTTTAATGTAAGAAAATGTATTAACAAATGTTTGATTCAATAGAGACTAATAATATTTTCGGAAAGGGCACTCAAATTTTTGTGTGAAATCTCATGTCACGCATGCTAAACGGTTGTCCTATACTTGTTTCATCTCTAAGATTTTCGGCATAGTATAGACTTTATCTTCATGTAATATCTTGAGGTGTACAGGGATGACTTAAGCACATTTTATGTAAGCTGAGGTTAATTAGCCGAAACGTAAGATACAGGTAAGCTCATTGTGTGCACGAATTTTGATTTCAAAAACTATATGTCAAGCTTATAATTGGTAAGCAGGTAAGCTCACATATCAAAGTATTTTTAGTTTTATTATTTTCTAATTATTGTTTATCTGAAGTCTACAAAATTGCCTGATACGTTGGGGAAACTCAAATGCGTCAAATCTCGAAATATAGTTATAAAAATCCTTGGGTAGAAATCCAGAAAATATTTATAATTTAAGACAGTATAGCAAGAGGCAAAGTTAATTATCGTTATCACATGAACTCTCTTCATTATTAGATCATAAATATATAGAAGAATAATCAAAGAGCTCTATTTAGTAAACATGACAGTAGAAGCTGCTCCGATAGGAAAAGAAGAGTGAGGGTTAATTCCAGCTCCTCTTCTGTTGAAGTAACCTGGAAATGCATATTGGTTGAATTCAACCTTAGCAACTAAACGCAAACCATTTTCTTCAGCTAGAGTCTCTATCTCCCACTTATCAAATGGGTATGCTGTCTTATGCGTCACGTGAATCTCTCCACCATATTTCAGCATATGTTTTGCATTCGAGAAGAAACCCCTGACTACCTCTTGGTGAGACCTGTGAATTTATGGTACACACACATACACTTTTTTAATATACACCTCGAGTAAACGAATAATAAAAACATTTGATTACAAACCTGATGGTGTACTCGTTGTGCTCACTATAACCAAAACCTAACCCTGAATGAGGAAAATTAAAGACAATTCTGTCGTATCGATCTAGGCGATAGTCTAAGGCCATGGTGTGTACATTAACACCGTGGAACACAGTGCAACCATATCGCTCCAACGCTTCCACGTTCGCTATTCCATACTTGCTCCTTAAGTCATCTACAACAATCATAATAACTTACAACGTCGACCAATCACAAGACTTATATATCTTATTGTTGAGTTTGACAAATGTTATATAAGATTTACAAGAGTATTTGTGACTTTACTAGTAGTACCTCGCGAATCAAGAGAGGTCGCAACTATGTTTGTGGCAGAACCAAAAGCATTGGCTAGAGACAAAGAAAAGGAAAAATCTCCTTCTCCGACTAAAAGTATTTTTTGCTTGTTGCTATACTGTCTTAACTCTTTAGTTACTCCAAAATCCATTTCCTCATATATAAGTTTTTCCTTTAAACACCATGTCCTTCATATATATATATATATAACAGATCTAGAGCATTAATAACTACTTGGTTTCGTAATCTGTCTCTTCGGAACTTTGCGGTAATTTATGTTCTTTGAAGATCATTTAGATTCTCTATTCATGCATAGTTGAAAAAAATAGTCAAACTTCTTTTGGCAAGTCTTAATCTGTTTTAAATTCGCTAATTGGGTTCTTATTCATCACCACGCCAATTACCATCAAGGCGGGCAGTCTTAATGTCTGATTTTATTTAAACCACTTTTCTGCCACCAATATAAATATAAACCTTTTTATTTGACTAAAATTAAGCTATACTAATGAACTAATTCCACTACTACATAGTTTTTTTTGTATTTAACGAAAAATAGTATTAAATCTACGGTACAAATTGGCAGTACTGTGTACTATTCTATGAATATACTAAAAAAGTACCACGCTTTGACATTTAAAAAAATACCATAGCTATTTTTATATTTATTTTGCAAACTATATATGAAAATGCTAGTTTAGGAAATTTCTTATATTATACTGTATAATAAAGGTTGTAAACGAAAAGCCAAATCAAGAAAGTAAAATGTATCACTTAATTCATATGTGAAATGTCTCTGTGTAAAGCAAAATTTAGGTGACTAAACTATTTCAAATGAAATTAAGCGTATTTTGCAAAGCTCAAATATCAATATATATAGTAATGCAATAATATATATAATAAACTGCTGTTAATCCTAACTTATATATAGACAAATAGTAGATCTTGTGGATAAATCAGTCAGATCTATGAAATCATTTGATCTCAGAATTTTCAACGGGAATATATAAATATCTTTATAAGAAAACGATTCGAAAGGACAAAAAATAAAGATTATAAAACATGCACTTTATAAAGCAAAGTTTTTCCTTAGTGATGAAGTGTTTAGTGAGGCACACCTAACCACACAAAGTCTAACACACATTATCAAAAAGATTGATAGAAGTTTATATAAGTTGATGTAAAACCTACCGAAATTCAAAAGCAACAAATAAGCAATCTTGTAACTAATTACGTACCTTAAATGATGTATTATTTAAGGCAATATTGTTAAAATTTTCAGACTTATACTAATATAGTTTAACCCTTTTCATAACCATTTTTTGTATTTCAATACATACATATACATAACAGTTTTGCATAAAGAAAGAAAGAAAAAAAGATTATGTATACGTTTTGTTCAGCACTAGATATATCATCGTCTAGTTTTTTGTTAAGTTATATGGATTATATATATATATGAGTCAAAAAAATATATGCAAACAAATTTCTCATGTGTCATTTCTCCACACTTTTGCTTCGTTGGAAAATTGAAATAATAATGTAGAGACACCAATTTTTATATTGAAAAAGAAGTAGAGTAAAGTCTATAAATATTTGAAACGTATGAGCAGAATGAAATGATTCAAAAGCCAGAGAGATTTGATTTTCTTCCCGAAATCCTCAAAACAACACGCGCTCTCTCTCTCTGTCTGCAAAACAAAACCCATCCCATTAAGCAAAAGCTACCTCCTTTCGCCCAGTCATTATCTCTTTTCTGAAAAATATTAAAACGTTTAATTTTTCTATTTAACCAAATACCACTACACATTCCCAAAGTTTCCTTTCAATGAACATACATTGAGCTTTAACACACCACGAAACTTCAAGAGTTTCCTTTCCTCTATTGTTTTGTTATTCTTTCATCATGTCAAATCTACTACCTCTTCCTCCACCTCCACAATCACAGTCGCAGTCGCAACCACAACCCAGTGAAACACCTCCATGGGAAACGCCAACTTCCAAATGGTATACCCCAATACACACACCATGGAGATCAACACCAAGAAGCAAAAAATCAACTCCAAACACAACACCAAAAAGCAAAAAAGCAACTCCAAACACAACACCAATAGCCCTCACCCAAGTGATTGTGTCGTCTAAATCACCTTTGTCTCGGAAGAGCCCTGCAACTCCTACACTAGACGGTATCGAATCACAGCCTATAAACGATACAATGGTTCTCTTGCAGCTAAGAACTACTCGGACGAATCCATGGATATGGTGTGGTGCAGCTTTGTGTTTTATCTTCAGCATACTTCTTATAGTCTTTGGTATTGCTACTTTGATTCTCTTTCTCGCTGTCAGACCCAGAACCCCTATTTTTGACATCTCTAATGCAAAGCTCAACACCATCTACTTCGAGTCTCCAGTCTATTTCAATGGTGACATGTTGTTGCTGGTGAATTTCACCAACCCAAATAAGAAACTTAATGTGAGGTTTGAGAATCTTTCCGTACAGCTCTGGTTCTCCGACAAGTTGATAGCCACACAAGCTATGTTGCCGTTTGCACAAAGAAACGGAAAGACTAGGCTAGAAGCAATCCGTTTGATCTCGAGTTTGGTCTTCTTGCCTGTAAATCATGCTGTGGAGCTCAAAAGACAGGTGATGAGCAATAAGATAGACTACGAAATCAGAAGTATTTTCAAAGTGAAAGCTGTTCTTGGGATGATTCATTATTCTTATTGGCTGCACGGTAGTTGCCAGCTTCAGTTGAGCAGTCCACCAACCGGTGGCTTAGTTTATCGGAACTGTACGACAAAAAGATGGTGAAGAACAATGGTCATCTTCAAAGTCTCTAGCTCTGTCAAATACAGATCTTTCCTTTTGGCCACTCACAAGATGTAAAAACGAATCAAGATTTATTAGATCACTATTAAAGAAACCGAGATAAGAGTCTGTTCTATATTGTTAAGAGACAGATACGGTAAGGTTGGTGTAAATAAACGAGTTAAAAGGAAAATTTCTTATAAGGCCACAGATTGATGATAGCTTAGATTACAACAAAATGATCCACAAGACACAGTCTTAAAGAATAAAAGGCTAAAAGTCCCAAGAATAGCAGAATGATCCGTATGTTGCTTCCCTTTAAAGTTTAAGTAATCAAAAGAATAAGATTCAAAGGAAAAGGAAGCACACTCATCTCCTAACACAAGCCAGCATGGTGTTACTTGAAGAACTTAATGAATACTATATTTCCAGGAATTGGCTACAAAAGTGCCAAAGAAAAAAGCTAATCAAGAATTGATTGCCTAAAGCTCAACTAGTTTAGCTAAGACAAGCGTTTAAAGTTGACTGTATAAGATATGAAAAAATGCTTCCGGTCTCAGCAAAATCTTTTTTTATAAAGCTAAGTAAAAGGACTTAGAATATTGGGGTTTTGAGAAACATCAAATGTCTCGTGGTAGACCAAAACAGTAAACAACACAACCTCTTTCCCAATTTTAATTCTTGTGTCAATAGAAAATAGTAACCAATCCCAACTCTCTGTATTCCATCAGTCGATCTTAAGAAGTAAATTATATAATATCTAGACGAAGAACAACGACATGTTAGCTTTGCTATGAACAAGAATGTGAAAAGTACTTTATTCTGCAGAAATTGCAGGCAGTATAATGCTCTTACAAAGAAAAAAATCAAAAGACAAAACCATAACTGAAACAAAAGCATTAAACAAGAAAAGTGTAACTAAAGCTGGTCTCAACACTCCACTATCGAATCATTGATCACACCAGCATTAATCAACAATCCCTCCTTTAAGCTAAACATGTGTTTTAGCTTATCTTGCCAATTTCAATCACTCCTAACATGCTGCGCAGGTTCTCAAATTGCTCCAGTATCAATGGCTTGGTAAATATATCTGCAATTTGATTGTTGGCAGAATAGTAGTTGATCTTGATTGTTCCATCCGTCACCAAACCATGAGATAATGAAACCTCACATCTATGTGTTTGTTTTTGCCATGAAACACTGGATTTTTGGACAAAGAAATGGTTGAACTGTTGTCACACCTGATCTTTGTCCCAGCCTCCTCTTCAACTCCAATGCTCTCAAGTATTCGTTTGGTCCATACATATTGACAAGCACACATAGCTGCAGCAATATACTCTATCTCTGTTGTAGAAAGAGCAACAACTGGTTGTTTTTTTTATGTCCATAAAATAGCACCTTGAGCCATCAAAAACACATAACCTGAAGTGCTTCTACGATCATCTAGATCACCTGCATAGTCACTATCTGTAAACACTTTCAGACCTGAATCCCCTTCCACCTCTTCAACATAAAATTCCCAGTTCTTGTGTACCTTACAAGTATCTCAATATTCTTTTTGCAACAAGCCAATGAGACATCTTCGGATCAGCCATAAACATACTGATTAAGCAAACACTGAACATTAGATCAGGTATGGTTACCATCAAATACATCAAGCTTACAACAAGTTGCTTGAAGAGAGTAGCATCAACTCTTTCACCATCCTCATCCTTATTTAGCATTGTTCCAGGATCAAATGGATTCTTGACTGCATTACTCTCTTCCATGCAAAACTTAGTCAAAACTTTCTTTGCATATCTCCTTTGACATATGAATATACCATCAACGGACTGCTTCACTTCAATGTCGAGACAATGTTTCATTTCTCCAAAATCTGACATCTCAAACTCTTGCATCATCCATCTTTTAAACTCCTCACACATACCAAGATCATTTCCTGTGTAAATTAGATCATCGACATAAAGACTCACAAACAACAAGCCTTTTCCCTTCACCTTAGTGAACAAAGTATGTTCACTTGGACATCTCTCAAAGCCTTCTTTTAGAAAGTAAGCTTCAATACGAGTGTACCACACTCTAGGAGCCTGTTTTAGACCATACAAAGCTTTCCTTAGCTTATATACTTTCTCTTCTTCTCCTTCAATGACAAATCCATCAGGTTGTTCCACATAGACTTCTTCTTTGAGTTCACCATGCAGAAAAGCACTCTTGACATCGAGATGGAAGATTTTCCAGTCACAGCGAGCTGTAGTGGCCAACACTATGTGAATTGTATCAGAGTATTGCTACTGGAGCAAACACCTTAAAATAATCAACACCATAACTTTGAGCATACCCTTTTGCCACAAGTATAGCCTTGAGCTTATCTATCTCACCATCTTCTCTCAGTTTTGTTTTATAAACCTATTTCACTCCAATTGGTTTTACTCCATCTGGCAGCTGTGTTAGTCCCCATGTATGATTCTTCTTGATGGAGTTAATCTCTTCTTTCATGGCCTCTCTCCATTCTTTGTACTGCTATGCATCCATGAAAGAAGTTGGATCATTTTCAGAAACCATTAAGACCATCATCATAGAATCAAGATTATCATCAAGCTCTTCTCCTGTTTGAAAATCATCCATCCATCTAGGCTTTCTTCTTTCTTGCATACCCCTCCTTTGACCTTGTGCAGGTACAAGACTTATCTCTTGTGAAACAGTTCTGCTCCTGCTACCATGACATATGGCATCCCCCTCTGCATTTGTCGGCTCACTCTCACATGAATTTGGTGATTCATTTTTACAGATTAGTGAATCTTGTTTCACCTCTACATCAGTTTGCCGCCAATTCCAACCCCTTTCCTCTTCGAAAATAGCATCCTTACTTATGACAACTTCTTTTGATTTGGATCATACAATCTCCATGCCTTTGACTCTTCACCGACTACCAAGAAGGTACATTTTCGACTCTTATCATCAAGCTTGGTCCTTTTTTGATCTGGAATGTGAATATGAGCAAGACAACCAAAAATTCGAAAAATACTCTACACTAGGTCGCTTTCCAGTCCAGACTTCTTCTGGAGTCTTGTCTACAACAGCTATAGTCGGACATCTATTTTGAATGTAAACACACCATCTCACGGCTTCAGACTAAAACACCTTCGGAAAACATCTCTCACTGAGCATGGACCACTCCTTTCTCCTTTTTTACTCCAACTTTGAAGCTCTTAAAAACGGATAAGGCTTCCATTTTCTCATGTAGAAAGAACACCCAAGTTTTTTGTGAGGAATCATCAATAAAACTTATGTAGTACCTCTTGTTGCTGTGTGAAGTTGGGGTTATTGGTCCACAGATGTCAGAGTGAACCAATTGTAGACATTTAGTAGCTCTCCAAGAGCTCACTTTTGGCATACTTTCTCTATGTTGCTTCCCAGTAAGACAAGTGGACATATTTCCTTTTCAAACTTTAACTCTGGTATTCTTCTAACCATCTGCTTTTGAGCCAAGACCTTCAAACCATGATAACTCAAATACCCAAACCTATAGTGCCAAACAAAATCTTCCTTCTCTTTCTTTTCAATTGTTTGCAGGCACATAGAATTCTTTTGTTGAGAAAGTTCCACCATCAGATAGAACATCCTGTTCTTGCTCATAGAAGTCTGCATGATCAATCCTCTCTTATGATGATACACTTTGCACATGTTGTCTTGAATCAAGATTGATAATCCCTTTTCTTGAAGCTAGCCCATGCTCAACAAGTTGTTTTTCAACTCAAGAATGTAATAAACATCTGATAATACCTGAGTAATATCATTGAATTGCATTTTTATATTTCCTCTCCCAACCACGGACATCCTTGTATTATTTCCCAGCTTATGATCTTTGACCGCTTCTAGATCACTAAACCATTCTCTGTTTCTAGTCATGTGGTTGCTACAACCTGAGTCAAGAAACCACACTTCCTCAACCGTGGCTTGATTGTCCTCAATGTATGCCATCAATGGCAGATCTTCTTCTATTTCCATTTCAGCATATTTGGCCTTTCTATCCCACTCCGAACATTTGTATTGATAATGACCCAGCCTGTGACATCTGAAACACTCTATAGTTTCTTTGTTCATAGAAGACCTTCCACGTCCTCTTCCGCGGCTGCCACAATCTCTTCCTCTTGTAGATTTGTCATCATGTGTTATCTTCAAGACTTGGTCTTCTTCTTTGTCCCCCTGCATCCTCTGCCCATGGACCAGCAAGCTACCATGCAACTCATCAATAGATAACTTACTCAAATTGTTTGACTCCTCAATTGAGCAAACAACATTATTAAACCTTGTCGACAACAATCTAAGTATCTTACTCACAATAGTAGCTTGATCCATTGTGTCACCATTTGTCTTCATTTTGTTTACCACCCCTAGAGTTCTTCGAAGATAATTTTTGACCTTCTCTCCTTCCTTCATTGTCAACAACTCGAACTCACGCCCAAGAGCCTGCTCTCTGCTCTCCTTTCTTTGGTTGATCCTTGATACTTTTGTTTCATAGAATTCCAAATCTCCTTTGAAGTATCCTTATCAAGAATTATCTCCACTAATTTCTCTACCAATCGCTTGGAATAGATAATTCTTGACCTTCATATCCTTCAGCTTTGCTTCTTCTACACTCTTCCTTTGTGCTTTTGGTGTAGATCCAGAAACACTGATTCCTTCTTCAACCAAGGTCCACATCTCCTTGCTCCTTAAGAAGTTCTCCATTTTCATCGACCAGTGGTCATAGTAGCCATCAAACTTCAGAATCGCAAGCTGCACAAACTTATCTGAGGATAACATCTCTTTCACTCTTTTCACTCACTTTTCACCTCCCTCTTTGATCTTATATGTGGCTCTGATACCAACTGTTCCTTTGCTATGAACAAGAATGTGAAAAGTACTTTATTCTGCAGAAATTGCAGGCAACATAATGCCCTTACAAAGAGGAAATTCAAAAGACAAAACCATAACTGAAACAAAAGCATTAAACAAGAAACGTAGTTGAAGTTGGTCTCAACACCCCACTATCGAATCATTGATCACACTAGCATTAGTCAACACGACCTAGTTTAGGCGCTTTTGAGAAACATGACATTTATAATGATAAGTATGAAAGACTAAAACCTGTTATATGCATCTATGACCAATAAGAAAGAACAAAGATTCTGAACTTCTACGTATAAACTGTTTTACAGATACTAGCATATGTAGCCAAATTGTTGCAAACTTATATACAATGACATCTTAACCTACTTTCCATATACAAAACATTCTATTTAGAAAATAGAGTATCAGCCTTAAGTGATGAAGATGTGGTTTACCATATCATACTCTAATAAGTCCTTCCAAGTTGGAGCATGTAAATCCATAACGCTTAACTTACCAACAAATTCAGTGAACTCTTTCTTCCCTAACGCCTTGGTCAAAATATCTGCAAGTTGAATTTTGTTTGGAATATAAGATGGTGAAATGTTGCCCGCGATGACCTCATCTCTGATAAAATGGCAGTCTAACTTGATAAGTTTAGTGCGCTTATGGAAAATGGGATTGATGGCAATGTATATGGCTGATTTGCTGTCGCAAAACATATGCATTGGTGGAGTATGACAAACTTCTAAGTCTTGAAGTATATGCTTTAACCAGATTAGTTCTTGAGTCAAAAATGACATCGCTCGGTAGTTAGCTTCTGCTGAAGAGTGAGTGATGATCTGATGTTTTTCTGTCTTCCAAGAGACGAGAGAGATTCCAAGTTAAACAAAGTACCAAGTAACTGATTGTCGAGTAAGTGGGCAGCTGCCCAATCTAAATCACACTAGCTATTCAAAGTCAAATTTGGATATGAGTTTAGCAAAAATTGCCGAGGAGACTGTTTGAGATAACACACCATATAGCAAACTGCTCCCCAATGGTCTTCACAGAGATATTGCATAAGATAAACTGGGTCTAGTTAATTTCAAATATAACAGTCTACCAATGAGTCTCTTGTATTGCGCAAGATCGAATAAGAGTGGACTAGTTGACAGTGCCAGATGATGATTCTGAACCATAGGAAATGTTAAAGATTTAGATCCTAGAAGACCTGTCTCTGCAAAAAATTCTAATTCATATTACCGGTGGCAGAGATAGAACCATCTGTTATTTCTGGCTACTCCAATACCCAAAAGTATTTAAGATGGCCAAAATCCTTTATTCTAAAACAAGTAGAGAGTGATAATCTTTTTTTCTTTTTTTTGTTAACCTTACTCATTCTTTTTATTACTAATGGGATCAGCAAAGACTCGATCCATAGCTAACTCTATAAAATGGTAATCTTTGAACTTAGTTATCATACTTTATGAGTTATTGGCAATTACCAAATCATCTACAAAGACCAAGACTCGCATAAGTAAATAAGGAATTATCAAATTTTTATTCTACAAAGTTATAGGCTAGGAAAGTAAAAGATAATTTCGCAAACTAGCAGTGAGGTGATTGTTTCAGTCCATACATCGATTTATGTAAGAGACAAACCTGATTGGTTTCAAGCTCGTGAATCCTGGTGGTAGTCTCATGTAAACCTCCTCCTCTAAGTCCCATTGGAGAAAAGCGTTATGAACATTCATTTGATGCACTTCATACCCACAACCAGCTGCAACTCTTAGAAACATTTCCATTGTGCCCATTTTAGCAGCCATCGCGAATGTTTCCCCATAATCTTCTCCTTCCACTTGTATGTTATCGATTGCTACCAATCAGGCTTTATGATGTTCTACGATGTCGTTAGCTTTGTACTTCATCTTATAAATCCAATGACACCCAATTGCTTTCTCCCATGGCGTGGTTAATGACATGAGCTTTAATCTGCTTTGATATAGCATTACACCACTTTTCATCTTCAATTGCCTCTCTGAAATTAGAGGCTTCAAATGCAACAATAATTGCAGCATGAAATGCTTCATGAGCTGTAGAGAATTGATAATCAGACATGTATTCTTCTAAAGGATACTACGAAGTTGTCGCATCATTTGTAACAAATTCTTTAGTGTCACAGGTTTGTGTTTTGTTTGGTGACCACGCTCCAATTGTGGTGGTTCTGGCGCGTTAATTTGTAGTTCATTAGCCGCATGAGATGGTGTTGGTGAAGTCAATTATGCTGGTGTGATTTACGATGTAGGAATCATGATCCCAAGTGATGATGTGCTTAGTGTTTGAGAAACTCATGACTCTTCATTGGTAGGCTTGACATTTATTGGGCCTATTCAGGTACAATTTGAGGCCTAGTAGGAGAACTTTCAACTAGATTATTGGGCATAAATCCAAAGCAGCCCATAATTCAATTTTTTCTTATGCGTCTGAGTGTTTTGACGAAACATAGTATGGGAATTGATCTTGATGAAAGATCACACCATGAGAGAAAAAAAACTTTTGGTTTCAATATCAAATAATCCTTAACCTTTTTGGCTATAAGGATAATCCACAAAGACACATCTTCTCGATGTATCAAATTTATCAGCTTTAGTGTATTGATTTTGAGCGTAAGGGAGTGATCCAGAAACTCAAAGGTAAGAGAGCGGAGGTGGATGGATACTCATGGATCATCTCGTATGGATTTTTGCATGTTAACACTATAGTAGGTATTCTATTTATCAGGTACCCAACTGTTAAGATGCATTCTCCCAGGAATTCGATTGAGAGAAATGACTGAAAGTGTATAGCACAAGCAATGTTCAAGATATGCCTGCCTTTACGTTCCACCATTTCATTCTGATTTGGTGTTCCCACACACAACTTTTTGTTATGAATACCTATGTCCCTGAAAGCTTGCTACATGCACATAAACTCAGTGCCATTGTCGAACCTGACTGTTTTGATAGATGCCTTGAATTGTTTTTCAACCATTGTCACAAAACCAAGCAAGTTTGAGTTTTTTTGTTTTGTTGTCATCAAGTATATCCAAACACTACTGGAATAATCATCAACAAATGTTAGAGAAGGAGTGAGCTCCCGGGAATGATGGAGTTCTATACGTACCCCATATATTACAATGAATCTTATCAAAAAGTTTCACGCTCTTATTTTCACTTAAAGGGAAAGAGTCACATGTGTGCTTCGCATGATAGCAAGCATCACAAATGATATATGTGCATATTAGGCTTACTTTCATTGACATTTTGCATCATTTTCTCCACCGTATAGGACTCATTTAATCTTATTTTAGTTAGCATTTTGCATTTTCATTACGTCAGAATCTTATGGTCATACATTTGTATATTTTTCTCCTATTGAATCTTTTTAGGTGTATTGAAGCCAACTCTTAGAGATGTGAAAACTAAGAAATGAATGCTACAAGCAAGAAAGAAACAAAGAGAGAAAATGAGCATTCAAAAAGAAATCTCGACCACCAGGACAAGACTTTGGGTCGAGAAAACAAGCCAGACACGTTCCTGAACAAGATCTTGACCCAGAGCTCGTGAAAAGGGGTCGAGAAAACCAACTAGAGAAGGCTTCAGCAAGATTCTCGACCTCCATCCCATGAAATGAGGTCGAGAAAACCAACCAGGTGTCACGTGAAGCTAATTCTTGACCTCATGCTCATAAAAAGGGCTTGAGAATTCTAGGCCGATTTGATTCAGTTCCAAATTCTCGACCACTTGGTCGAGACTTTTGACACACCATTTTGGTTTTATTTGGTCTGATCCAGTTTGTCCCAGATTGATCCGGTTCTATTTTGAAACATTAGTATCCTAAAGTTTAGGGGTTTAGACAATAAAAGATTTTTTATCCAATTAAGAATATTTTTTAGAGAGATTGAGTTTGAGAGACTTTTTAAGACTCATTTCGATGAATCTTCATTGAGGAATCCTTGAATTATTTGATAAGCTCTTCCTTTTAGCTCTTCTCTATCTCATTATGTTTATTTTTGTTCATTTCTCTTTTGTTTTGCATTTTCTAATAATTATGAATGAGTAGTCTTTTTGATGGGTTGATCATTAGGTGATCTAGGGTTAGATGATTGATTTTTAATATTTAGGTTGTTATATTCCTTCATATTAGGTGTTTTTAATGCTATATTTAATTTGGCCATTTGAGTCTAGATACTAGGAAGTTTCTTGCTCTAGAGTTATTCGTAAAAATTCAATAAAGACATTTTCATGAGTTTTATTTCCCTAGTCATTGAGAGATGAAATTAGGGTGATTAGTGGGCTGAATGGACTTGTGTTTAATGCTTATTGTACACTGCACTGGCAAATGAGAGTTAAGCTTGATTGATCAATTGATATTAGGATCAGTGTCATGATAGTGGGTTAATCTAATTGAGTATTCCAGGTCCTATGTTGAGTTTCATAGTGATCTTAAGCATCTCTCATTGACTGTATTCTTCATTGATTATTTGCCTAACCAAATACCCATTCCTTTTATTGATCATCTAAGTTTAATCTTTATTGTCCTGTTTTTCTCTGAGTATCATTTTGATATTGAGTTGCTAGTATTGAGTTTATTTTTATTTAAGGTTGGTTGTGTTTGGTTTATCTTTTGTTTGCTTTAGTTTGTTCTTGTTTAAGTGTTTAGTAGTCTTTTGGATTCAAAATCCCTATTGTTTTCTTTAGCTTATGCTTAAATCTAATAGTCTTAATGTGTTGATTCCAAGTTCTCTGTGAATTCAACCTCAAATTCTTATGATGACAAGTTGTTTGCTTTTGTTGTAATTAATTGATTGTGTGGTTGTTAAAAAGCAAACATCAACAAACGTAATATAAAAAAACAGAAATATAAATTCCATGAAGTGTGTTTAAAATCTCTATGCATGGATGTCTCAATCGGTTGTGCCGCACCTTGAAATTGCCAATCTCTTTGGTGTTTACAGCAGCTACTCTTTCCATTCCACAAAAATAAAGCATTCCACTATCACGTTTACCCACCCTAGTCACCATTCTGATAGTGCGGTCCTGAATCACAAGGGAATATGGGGCCACTTGTAAAATACTATTGGTTTGATCAATTCATTGTGCAAGAGACACAAGATCAAACTTCATATTCTTAACATAGAAAATCAATTTCAAAACCAGTTTTGACCCCAGTATTACTTTGCCTTCTTTCGCTGCTACTCATTATGTTCCATCAACTAATATGACTAAACTGGTTATATATCTCTCAGATCAGACAATGCAGACAGCCTCCCAGTCATGTGATGAGAAGCGCTTGTATCAAGAATCTAAGAGAGTTTAGTAAACGTACCATAAAAAGTTTCAGGAGCTGTCACGAAACTGGCATTCAGAAGTTGTTGAATTGCGCTCCACTGTTCATCGCTCAATCCAATCAGCACATCTCGGTCTACATGATTTGCTTTTGCAGTTGGGAGATTCGTTGAGAGTGCATTAACAAACAACATGCATCTTCACTGATGGTGAAGGAGAAATCTTTGGTTTTCCTTTGCTTATTCCTTGTGCAACACGTGATCTTGGTCACCATTCCCAATAGCCAATGTTCGTTAAACAGGTCTCTGACGCAAGACATGTCCAGTTGCAATGCCTACACACAATTGTTGTGTCACGGATGTGAGTATCAAAAGCAAAATAAGAAAATAGAGTGTAAATCTATAAGGTTTGTCCAGGCTATGATATCATGTTGCAAACTAATGGTTAAAAGAATGAAAATAATCAGTCGCCATAGCTTTTGGTTGGAGTCGAACGGTGGCTCCACTACCACTGGTGTCGACTTCCTATGTCTCGTCCCTACCACTAGGGTTTTATTTTGCTTCAAATCTGGTGTAGTTTTACCGTTTGCGTCAAAGTGAGTTGAGAGGATTCTTCCCATTTCTCCTTTTGATGTTGTCTTGGTCATGTTTAAGTGGTTTTAATGGTGTTAGGTGCTATGGCTAAGGTTTAATTAAGATAATTAAATCTAGATTAGTTGGTTTCACCCCACTTGTTGATCTTTATAGTATCTAGTCGATTTGATATGTCGCAGATCTCTTTTAAGTTCAGCATCTTCTGGTCTATGATTGTTTTGCTCCATGTCTCTACTGAAGACCTTGATCGAAGTGATCTTATGTTGGTTTCTATTTATGCAATTTTTTTTGGTCCACATGCGTAATCTAGGGTCACTTTTTGACATTTGTCATTCTAGTATGTATTGTGGGACTCTTCTACTGTTGGAGAAACTTTGTTTTCTAGTTGTGAGGTACAAGCTATTCGTTATAGTAGGATTCATCGTTTGCACTAGCTCGGTTGCTTATTGTTGAGGGCTTCGATTTTCGAGTTTGGGTTGCTTCTCTGAGGAGTTTTTTCTTATGTCTCTTTTTTGAGATTTTTCCTATATTAAAATTTCTTGGCTTCCCTTGTTAGGGCTATGCTTTCGAGGATTTAATTGTTGTCTATCGATTTATGTATTTGAATTTTGTATTCTTTTTTTTTATTAAAATAAAACCCAGATGACAACAAAAAAAGAATGAAAATAATCGTTGTATTTCTCAGAGAAACATTTACAGAGTTATAGTAACATCTTAACCTACTTTCCATATACAAAATGTTCAATTTAGGAAACAGAGTAGTAGTCTTGAGTGATGAAGATGTATAACGATCTCATACTCCAGCAAAAACTTTTGGGTTTTATTGGTTACAATAAAAAGGTCATTTGTAAACGACCTGCTTACTTTGCTACCAATCAGCATTTCGTTTGAAATGATCTTTTCCAAACGACCTTTTCAAACGGTCGTTTGAAAATGTCGTTTGGACTTATTTAAGTCGTTTGAAAAGTGGTTTGTAAACGGAACTATGTACTGTCGTTTAAAAAACGACCATCATTTGTAAACACAAATCATCATTTATTTTTATATTTTTGTATAATTATGATTTAAAAAATAGTATATGATTCATATTATGATTCTTAAAGAAAAATCGTTTGTTCACATTTAAAAAAATCATCATTTATTAATATAAAAACATTATTTTATATATAGTAATTGTAAATTTGTAATCTATATATTTGTTTATATATCAAAAATGTTAATCTATATGTTATTGCTTAGTTTTTAGAATAATTATTTTAAATCAAATTTAACAATTTAACTCTTTATCTCATTATATTATTCAACCGCTATAATGTTACTTGGCCCTAGGCATAACGGGAAACGGGACAAGAAATTAAGGGAACCGGTGGAGAACGATTGATTCGGGAAATTATATTTACTTCCCAAACAATTTCCGTTACAAAATGGAACAAAAATTTCGGGAACCAGAACGGTACCGGAATTTTGAGACTCAACATTTATTTTAGGAACTATTCCCAAAGTTCTAGGTACGAAAAATAATTTGGAAAATACGAGTAATCAAAAAACTAAGAGTATTATTATCAATTATATAATCAATATAACAAAAATGACAATGTATAAAGACATACTGATGTTCAATACACAAAAATACAAAATCGCATTGTTAAAATTTGTAATTAAACGACCAACGTTACCAATTTTTACCAAAAATACTAGTATATCTATATTGAATCATTTGTATTCATTGTAAGGTTCTGAAAATTTAACTCAAATATTGTTATAGGCTTGATCATAATTATTTGAAACATATCTAATTTTTGAATATAATATATTTTAACATTTTGTTAACGTAAACAAATACCCAACGGGACAATTTAGGAAATTCCCAACCCTTTCTATTATCCATTTGGATATTATTTTTGGACCCGAACGGGAAATCAAAATTTTCATTCCCGAAAGGGACGGGAATTATGGGACAGGAGTGGGACGGATCGGGACGGGAGTCCCGATATGCCCAGGGCTAATATTATCAATCAACACTAATATTCAAACGACATTCGTTTGAAAACCTCTTTTACCAACAGCTATTTTCAAATGTCGTTTACAAACAACCTTTGTTTAAGTCGCTCATTTTTTTCTCAAACGTTCGTTTCAAAAGGTATAACCAGTCGAATCCTTTATAGATATTCACATAAACGCAATGCTTTTTGCATGACCCACACGGCTTCATTGAAATCTCGGGGATACGAAAACCAAAAAATTTTGGACCTTTCATGAAGATGAAGTATCTACACCAGATTATTTTTTTTGGTACCCCCTCAAAACCTATTCAGGATTCTTAACCATCTTTATTAACCACACAAGACTCAATTTTACATCATGTGGTGTATCTAAGCAACGCGTTGTCTTCTATAAGAATCGATTAGCTAACTCAATCGTCCTTTGGTCAATTATCAATTCAAATATGATAAAAAATCTTCCTCTACATATTCGCTGGACAAACGGGCTCATTATCACATGACAGACTCGTTTGGCCCATGAATTTCAAACACATTTATAACATGCATGGGCCACAAATGAATTATAGACCAGCAAAAAGCATAAGATGGTGTAATATTATGTCAGTATGTCATAGATGATAATACATCGAATCGACATGAAGTGATTTATGTACATTCCGGATAACCATCATTAAGTCTTTGGTTCCTTCTGTCTGTTGCCACACTTCACTAACCTTTCTTTTTCTTTTTCTTTCTAATGCTAATATCTTATGTTTAGAATTCACTTATATATAACTGTCCTTACTAATATATATAATTTGCACTAACTTTTCTAATGTTTATATTCTATTCCTTGGTCAAAAAAATTCTAATTTGAAAACATCTCATAAATTTGCATTTTCAAATGTAAATTTTCTCTTTTCAAAGAAACTAACAATATTGATTTGGGTTGCTTTTCTTAGTATATGATATTTGGCAGTATAAAGGTCACAGGTTCTCCAAATATATAATTGAGACACGTTTTACAGTTTTTGGAGTCACTATCAAAATATGTTGAATCAAAGAGATTAAATGGACACATTGAATGCACAACACAAAGAAGTAACACCCACAAAACTGCAACTGTCGTTCTTACATTAGGTCAAGTCATGTGCACTATTATTATAGTGTGCACACAAAGCTTAATTTATTAGCATAAAAAAGGTTTTATTTGAGGCTCGAGTCATCTTCAATCTTAATATTATATTGATTGCATTAGAATTAAAAAAGTGGTAAGGTGATAAAAATGGTGATTGTTGGCTGGAAAGTCATTGTTATTCAGACAACACATGATCATGTGAAAGGGTGGCGCGTGGGTCCACGTGATCCCATGTCGAAAGCCTCTCTTCTCAATTCAATAAAATTAGCAAACATCCAAAGCCTTCTATTATTACATATAGAAGCACGAATCTTTCTTCTCCATGTAACTCCAAACACCTTCCGCCTTTTTCCCTATTTTTTCATATCTTAATTTCTTTTTAAAGTACACTAAAATATCTTTCTTAATACAATTGTGATTTTTTTCTTTTTATTTGCACTATGGTGGCACGCGCATAAACAATGGATTTTTATATCTGTATGGTCAGACAAATTGAATTATATATCTCCATTTTCTTCAAAAAAAAATTGAAATATCTAAAACAAAAATAAAACACTTCAATATATTGCAATTATTGTACATTACATTCTTAAACACTTTTGCAAAAANTAAAACCCCAACCCCCCCCCCCCACAAAAATAAGGTAAGCTTAGATAGTATTTTTTTTTTTTTGTTTTGTGATTCTAATAAAATCATTGAAACAAATATTCACACACCATATAAAAAAAGTCATCAACCTAATAGTCGTAGTTATATAGTATTGTTTATACGGAATCATCCGAAAAAGCGAATGAACAATTAGATGAACCACGAGGCGTACTAACAATTTTCTCCGGTGGTAATGGTTGTGGCTGCCATTTCTCGCATTTTCCACCTTTCATCAAATCGGAATCCGAACGTTCAATATCAAATTGCCTTATCTCTTTAAGCATTGCCACAATGTCTTTCATCATTGGCCGATCGTTTGCTTTATTGCTGATGCAAAGATATGCGACCGCTAATGTTTGTAGCATCTCATGCATTATTGGGTCTGCCCGTCCGCGGAGTCTCGGGTCAAGTATTTCTCTCGGATCTTTCTTCCCGGCTAAATGATCTCTCACCCATTGAACCAAATGAGCTCCTCCGGGTAGATCCGGATCCAACGGATGCTTCCCAGTTAAAACTTCTAGCAGCACCACTCCGTAACTATACACATCACTCTTTTCAGTTATCTGTTGCATCGAAGCATGTTCTGTAATTGAAGAAAGTACACTTCGTTACAAATTCTAAATTTTATAAATTGATAATGTATATGAAAACAAAATTTTAAAACAAGTAATTTTACCTGGAGCCATGTAACCATAAGAACCGGCTAAGGGAGGCCGGTTACTGAGTTTTGACGAATCTCCATCAGTAATTCTATCACCAGTGACGGTTTTGGCTAAACCGAAATCGGCTAAGTAAGGTTCGAACCGAGAACCCAATAAGACATTCATGGCTTTAACGTCGCCGTGTAGAATCGGAGGGAGACAATCGTGGTGGAGATAAGCGAGTGCATGTGCAACTCCTATAACGACGTCGTAACGAGCTTCCCAATCAGCTCCTCCTGTTCCTTTTCCGGCGCCGTGAAGCATAGAGCTTAAACTTCCGTTGGGGAGATAATCATAGAACAAGAGTTTCAGATTCCGATTAGAACACCAACCCAATAGACGGATTATGTTTCGATGTCGAATCGATCCTAGAGTATTGATCTCCGAGTTAAAAGCTCCGGTTTTTTCCTTTGACCACATTTTTTTCACGGCCAAAGTTTCGCCGGACGGAATCGTTACTCTGTAAACTACACCCGAGCTTCCTGTTCCGATCACGTTAGCTGAAGTTAGATTCTTGACGATGTCGTCGATCGAGAAATCGAGTTTTTGATAGAGAGTAACTTCCCACGTATCTAATTCTTCTTGTTTTTCGGCGACTTTTTGTGCTCTAACTAGAGTGTAAATCGCCATGAGAACAAGGACGACGCTTGCTGCGACGAGGATTGACATGGTTAATTTCACGGCGGAGCGGTGTCGGGTTTGGCTCACATTGTCGGGTCGGGTTGAGATGAATAACCCCTTGTTGGATGCGAGAACGGAGAGTGGGAGTTTCCTGAAGAAGGGAGTGTTTGGTAATTCGCCGGAGAATTCGTTGAAGGAGATGTTGAGTGAGACGAGGTTTTGTAGATCGGCTAAGACGTTTAAGTTTCCGGCAAGTTTGTTGTGAGAGATATCGAGGGTTCCGAGATTGGTGAGGCTCGAGAATCGCGACGGGATTTCTCCTACGAAGGAATTGCAGCTGAGATTCAGAGAGATTGCAAGGGAAGGGATTCGACCTAATTCACTTGGAATTCCTCCAGTGAAGCCATTATCGCCGAGATTGAGAAGCTGTAGACTCCGACAAGACGAGATTTCTCTAGGGATTTCGCCGGAGAATCGATTCTTCGCGAGATTGAGCTTCGTGAGTTCGGTTAACGATCCGATTCCGATTGGTAGAGGACCGGTTAGGGAATTATCAGAAAAATCGATGAATTGTAAGCTCTTCGGAAGCGTACCGGGTAAATTGCCGGTTAAACCGTTTGAATGTAGATCGATAAATTCCAGACTTAGGCAACCGGAAATCGCCGGAGGAATGTTTCCAATCAGACGATTATCGCTTATATCAACAAAGTTGAGATTCTTCAGATTCCCAATCTCCGCGGGAATACTCCCCGCGAGTCTGTTTCCGTTGAGTCTTAGCCGGTAGAGATTTGTGCACTTCCCAATATCCGGTGGTATAAATCCAGACAAGTAATTAGAGAGTAGAAGAATCTTCGTGAGGTTTCGTAGCTCGAAGATTCCATCAGGAATCGAACCAGAGAGATTGTTGTAAGAGAGATCGATTGCTTGAAGCTCTTGGCATTGAGAAAGACTCTCTGGAATTTTTCCGGTTAACTGATTCTGCCACGCGAAGAACATCGTCAAGCTTGTTAATTTGCCGATCAACGGTGGAATCTCGCCGGATATTTGGTTGTTATCGATCTCTAAATGCGTTAGCTGCGTGCAGTTCGCGAGTTCTTCAGGGATTGTACCGGAGAGCTGGTTAACACTGAGCTGAAGCTCCTGGAGATTCACAAGGCTTCCAAAGCTTCTTGGGATGCTTCCAGTGAGAAGATTTTCTGATAAATCGATGAGGTAAAGATCCGGACAGTTGCTCAACTCACTCGGAATTTTACCAACGAGATTGTTCTGCCATAAGAGAAGACTTTGAAGCTTCCTTAGACGTCCCAATGTTACCGGAATTGGTCCAGAGATTGAGTTTTGGTACAAGTAGAGGTTTTGAAGCTCCGTGCAGTTTCCAATCTCATCAGGGATTGGACCCGACAAGAGTGACGTGTACAAAGCTATTGTCTGAACGTTTTTCAGGTTGCCAATCGACGCCGGTAGTTTACCGGAGAGACTTGTCTCGGCAAGACCTAAAGTCACAAGGCTCTCGCAATTACCAATTTCCCAAGGAAGCTCTCCTCTGAGATTCTTATTCCCACCTGCTCGGAAGATTTGTAGATTCTTGAGTTCTCCGATACTCTTGGGAATCTCTCCGGCGAGCTTATTGTCGAAGAGTGTGAGCTCAACGAGGTTTGACAGATTCCCTAACTCCGACGGGATCGCACCTTCTAGATTATTGGTGTTGAGAGACAGAGTCTTCAATTTCTTGAGCTTGAAGATTTCGACTGGGATTTCACCGGAGAGAGAATTATCGGATAAATCGAGAACTTCTAGCTCCGACAAGTGTCCAAGCTCCTTAGGGATCAAACCAGTGAGATTCAAGGAGGTCAAACTGAGTAAAGTAAGAGACTTTAGCTGCTGGAGATTCGTCACCAACAAAGGACCTTGCAAATCCATGACTTGGAGATGTATCTCGGAGACCTGGCCTCTTGCGTTGCACCTGATACCAACCCATTTGCAAGGATTCGATTCGGAAGGTTTCCAAGAAGCTAAAGCTCTTGCGGAGATGTTTAACTGAGATTTCCACGAGAGGAGAGCTTGACCCTGTTCGTCAATGGAGAAACAGGGGATGAAGAAGAAAACAGAGGAGTTAGAGAGAAGGAAGAGGAAGAGGAAGAAGCAGAATCTAGGTTTACGTGGCATTGGTGAAAAGGGAGAGAAAGAAGGGAGAAGAAGAAGAAGTGAGAAATAGAAATGCGTTGGGATTGTGAAGCGAAGAACCCCATGGATTTGGTTTTTACTTTGTTTTTATAGAAATATATATATATATAAAAACAGAGCACACTAAGGAGAGAGAAGAAGAAGTAGCAAACGAAGATCTGGATCCCAAAAAGCACCTCTATCTTTTTTCCTTTTTTATTATATTTCCATTTTATTACTTCGATTCTCTCTATTTTCAGCTATTTTTATATGTTCAGTGAACAACGCAATAGTAAATAAATTGAAATTGAATTAAAACGAACTCAAAAGAAAATAAAACGAACATGTCGATTTATTTATTTGTGGTAAATGAAAAATGATGCATATTGCTGATAAGTAGATTTGTTTTCTTCCTTTATTCTTGTAAGTGGATTTATATTTGCGGTAAATATTGTAAAGTGAGATATACCGAAAGAAAATAAAATTTTAGCTTTAAGCCTTACTTGTCCCAGTTACAAGTCCTGTATGCTGTGAAAGAAAATAAAATTACGAATTCAGAGAATGACACGTTAAATTGGTCCCAAGGTGTCGTCCTATGTTTGGTTGTTACGAGTGTTGTGTCCAGGGTTTAGAGGGACCTAAGAGCACCACATTAATGAATTTCATTAGGGGTTCACCAAAAAAAAAAGTTAAAAAATTAAAAAATTAAGAAAAAAAGCCAAAAAAATTAAAAAAAAAAGCGATCAATTCGGGTTCATCACGTGGCGAACCCCGAATTCAAACGTCTTGACAGCAAATTTTTAGGATCCGAACTCGCCACGTGGGGAACCCGGATTGGTCGTACTTTTTTTTGTTTTTTTTATTTTTTTCCAGTTTTTTAATATTTTTTTTATGTTTTTTTTGTGAACCCCACATTGATGAACTCTCAATGTGGATGCTCTAAAGCAACTAAAACAATCTTTCTAATACAAATGTTTTTTTTTTGTTAACCTTGGATCGATAAGGCCCGATCCATAGCCTAAAGCCCATCCTTAAAATCTCTTTTTAAGCTACCATAATGCAGCAGGTAAGAATCGAACCCGGGTGTCAAGTCATTAGCTGGATCATCCTAACCACCAGACTGAGAGAAACTCGGCTTTCTAATACAAATGTTTTATAGCATAAATGTAATATAATTTAATATAACATATAAAAATAAAAATAATAATTTATTTTTACTATAGTATGAAATTTTTATTTTGGTTTTAATAAAAAAAAATTCACAAAATTTTTGGTTTGTTTTCTTTCTATATATATATTAACTAAGCGATTTTTGGGATATAGTTGATTGTAAATAAGATTTAATCATTTGAGAGATGAAAACCCCTTTTTAGCCTAGAAAGCCAGAACTAAATCCAACCAAAATTTTGAAATAACTTAGTTCTCATTAAAAATAATCTAATTCTTAAAAATAATATTTATAAAAATGAAAAATTGATTTTTCTATGATATAAACTTGAAAAACCTGTATAATACATAATTTTTAAGATAATGTAAATGTCCCAAAAATTAGATTTATTCGAAGGGGTCTGCAGCAAATGCTTTTTTTTACTCATAGGTATGTCGCCGGTTGTATTTTCAGAAAACAAAAAGAAGATAATAATTAATGTTACTAAAATAAATAGTTTATGACTTTCATCTTACTAATAATGGATTTTGTTGAATATTACTACTAGCTATTATTTTCTCACTTGTGTTAATATTTTTGTTAATTTTGGTGGAGTCGGGACTCGGGAGTGGGCAAGAATTAAGATTGATATAATACAATTAAATGACAGAAGAAAGTTGGAGATATCTACTTTAGGTTTTTGATATATAAGAATAGTTCGAACATGGAATCTTGAAGGGCGTGAAATGCACATGCAAGCTAGGAATTTATGTGATACATTAATTAAATTTAAGATGATGAATTGGCTAACAAGATGAAGACCAAAGCATTCAATAGACTATAGTTGTCGTTGTTGGAAATACATTGTATATGTTCTTTACAAAAATAAGATTCCAAGAAACCTTGAAAATATGAAAATAATTTAATTTAAGTTGTATTCTTTTGACATTACACATCTACTAGTTTGTAAGATATTAAATCAATATAAAACTGTGGTTACAAATCCGACTTCTTAGATCGAAAATTTAGAATTCTTAATTACAAAATTAAGAAAAGGGAACTGGACAAAACAAAAAGATAATGGAGACTAAAGATAAAGTAAAATAAAATTAAGATCATGGGTCGAGCATCATTAGCTCAAGAGAAGATTATATATAAAGAAATAACACCAAACCTCAAGTCACATGCCATAGTACAAGCTATTAGCATCTTAAGATTAAATATATATAATTAGAGAGAGGATGGCATGTGCATATATAATATATGCACAAATTTATACATTATAAATATAGAGTAAAGTGAGGGAAAGCATTTCGACAACATGGTTTTATTCTGCTACTAATTAATTACGGAATAATGTGTACTCTAATTACCGTAAATTGCACTTGCCAAAAATGCTGATATTAATCATATATCGATGAGATATGTTTCGTAATATGTAAATTTTGTTGTACGTTATATAGACAACAAATATTCTTTCGTTCTTTCTAAAGAGTTACATTAATGGTAACAAGTAACAAGTTTCTTTCTCATAAATTAAACGAATCTCTTGGGGTCTACCACAACCATATAAAATTTATATACATTTATTATATGATATGTATATGTGTGTGTCTAAAACTGATCAACGTTTTTGATTACAAAATAGTGAGTGAGGTGTTCGCAGGCTCGCGGTGCAATGACCTCAACTTTAGGACCCAGAAAAATGTGGTGAAGTCAGGTTTTCGCCGTATTTACGTACGTTTAAAACTATTTGACTTTGGTTCCAACGTCTCTTTTGTAATAGGGTTTATAGGAACTCTTTAGACTCTTGGTAAAAATAAAAAGCAAGTGATTTATAGATCTAAAGAATCTTAATTAAGGTATTGGTTGTTTACTAATATCTAATTTGTTTTGGTTTGTATTGTATCTGTGTCTAATATATGAATACGTAAACTTGTATCTCAACCAAATTAAATAAGTTTTTTTTTGTTAACAATTGGATGACAAAATCTGATTTATAACTAAACTGTCTAGATCTCAAACAATATCATATGAGATAAGGGGACTCTTTTAAATGAAAATATGGTGAAAACGTTTAAAATATTGAAAAATTGACATGCAAAAGTCTGTAAGAGCATGAGACCAGCTATAAAGTTATCACCTAAAGGTACCATGAAATAAACTGATCTGATTTTTTTTAGATTATCCACGAGAAATAGAATGAGAATATGAGGCGGAAATCAACACGGTTTGCTTTGTGAGGAAAAGAATGAAACAAGAGATCACTTATTTTTGCTTGTCTTTAGAGTTAAACTGTTTGTTTGGACAAATATATGCCTATTGAAATGATACAATCTCTTCTCTGATTACCTACAAGCGTGATCTCAAGGATATTGTTCTTACCAAGATATATGGTCTTCCAAATGGTCGTTTACCATACATGGCGTGAACATAACTCGGAGTGCATACTCATTATATGTTTCATTGATAAGATGATATGCAACCGTATCCACCCTTACATGTTTTATTGATAAAATGACATACAATTGCATCCCTTTCTCTTCCTACACCGTTACTCACAAGTTTCACAGATTAATGCAGCATTGGTTTCAAGTCATAGATATGTTTATTTTTTTTTTTTTTAGTATTTTAAAGAAATAAACCTAATTCTTTATTTGTTTTGTAAACCAATTATAAATTTCACCTTTCAGAAAAAAATGTTAAATATTATCTTCATTTTATATTGCCATAACCAAGAATATAGTTAAAACTCTTTGAATTACATGAATATTTATGTGATTTATAACTCTTAACATTTGATTTGTAACGTAATCTTTCCACTTGGTTTATAACTTATAATGTTAAGTTTTAATAAATAAATAAATAAATAAAAAGAAGTGACGATGAGGAACATGTGCGGGAAGAGTTAAATGAATAAGGACCATAAGAGGAAAGTGAAAGGGAAGATAATAAGAACAAAAACCAACAAACAACAAGGAAGTAAAGAGACAGCAAAAGATTCAAGAGAAAAGACAATCACCCAACTCTATTTTCCTTAATGCTTTTCTCATATTACTTTCCCATGTCTTATTGTTATCACTCAATGGTCCATTTTGTTCTTTTATCTATTCCAATCTATAATCTATCTATCATTATTCAAACTACTCTGATTTCCACAATTATTGACTGTTATAACTAAGCACCTTTTTAATTTTACAAATCAAAGTTTCTAAATCGAACATAATTCATCTTAAACTTTCACATGTAAGCATCTTTTGACTTTTATGATAAATATTGAAGATGGTTGTTATTACTTTTTTAACAAAGTTAATTGTGATGACACGTACAACAAAGATAAATTAAAAGATGTAGACTTGACTTCGACAATCGAACAAGATCTAGATCTATATCACGTTTTGATTAGGTCACAAATCTCATCACATGATCATAGAGCATTACAAAATACATACAAATAGATCAACTTAGGATATATTAGTTTAATTGACTAAAAATTATTTCTTTTAAAACATGATTCTTTATTCTACACTTAGTTTGATTAATTATCATTTGAAATAGGGTGATTTACTGAATTAGGTACAAATTATGCTTAAATTACTTAAATAGATAAAAGTATTGAAAATCACTAGAATAGTTTTTGGAATTTTTTATATACCATTTTGCCCTTTTTTGATGAGTAAACAAAAAAATAATTACGAAACTGCCATTAATGAAATATGTCACGTCATCATGCGGCAATGGATGAACTTGACTAAACTAAATGAATGCAACATAGTCAAGTT
>OVBA01001400.1:0-44936 GCA_900406435.1 Lepidium aucheri | reverse complement strand
AAATCAAATATCACATATAAATATTATAAATAAACAAAAATAGCTACAAATATATAATAAGTTTTTACAAAAACTAACCCGTGCATAACACGGGACATCATCTAGTATATTTATACTTACATACATCTCAAATCTAAAAGTTAGTATAAGTTCAAATTTCTATTTCATTTACTAAAAAGAAAAAAAAATTTTTTTGTCCGAGCTAAACACGTATGTTAGAAACTACCTTCTGAAGCCATTTTCACAGGAAGTTTTCACTTCTATGTATAGTCTGCATAATAGAAGCTAGCTTCTGGATGAGAGTCATCACCAATACAAAGGTGGCTGTGATAGATGTCATTCCTCACCTGATCCAGTAAGATAACATAGTTGCACATATACACTTTGTGAGGATAAAGGCATTGCTCGAGGGCCATGATGTTTCAGAGTCTCCTCTCGACTTTGTCATTACACGTAAGACACGATATTTTGAAGATGCAATTCTTAAAACTCATTTTCAACGAAAATTTTCCCTTGATACCTTTTTAATCGTATACAAATGTTCTATGGGATAGTTGTATAATGGAGGAGCTACGATACCTAGAGGACCTCTTGGAAGTGTATTCACATGGGAAAAGCTGTACAAATCAGTCAAATGTCTGAAACGTGAGTTAAATATCACATTATCTTAGCAACTAAAGGGAGTGACTCAGCCACCATAGATATGTATATATGTTAAAAAAGAAGCTATTCATATGATGCTGTAGTGGCCAACTTACTATCTCTATATAGATCAATATGTTCTCATATATATGGTATTTAAATTATATTTAATTATTATTATAAAGGTCGGTTTTACCACTTTAATTTGGATAATTTTGTCACCATATTATCATTATATATGTTAGGTATTTAAATTTTATTTAAAAATTGTTGTAATGGTAGGTTTAGCTATCTTACTATGGATGACTATTAACCATATAATGTATTTAATTTTTTTTTAAATACCGTCATGATGGTTGGCTTGACCTCTACTAATTGTGGATAATTCTGTCAACATATTATATATGCTATATACTCAAATTCGATTTAAATACTGATACAATGATTGGCTTGGTTGTTTTTATTGTAGGCAACTCTCTCACCATATTAATAGTGTTACAATACACATTATTCTGAGGAATAAAAGAATTTCTCCTTGAATCGACTCAAAATATTGTTAACATATTATTAGGTCGACGTACATATCTAATTGAAGGAAGTGACAATAAACCACATTCTAAAGAGAACCTTTTGAGTTGTAGGAGATATACTTCAGCTCTATAGTAGACTCCTATTACTAGAAAATGTTTTATATTGGAAAAGATCTCAGATTTTCCTTTGATTTGCATCAGATGCATTTTGACTTATTTTCAACATAGTATCATGCGTGAGACCTTGGTTGAAGAAAGTGACAAAGGTCAACTATGTGTAATCTAACAATCTAACACATCAAACTTTTCTTTAAATAATGTCTTATACATATTCTTAAAATTCTAGAGGGATATGCGGAGACTCCATAACATATACTTTCAAGTATATTGTATTATGTCTTATAAACTAAGAATTGAAATTCTGAAGCGAATGAATAATTCTAGAAAACTATTAGTATTAAAAAGTATCACAAAAGAATTCTTGCAGTGTACATCATACATATATGCAATTAAGTCACAATTTGTAATCAGAAGAAATCTTGAAGATTTTACTTTGTGACATGATCGTCTTATATACTTAGGCATCACTAGAGAACTCACATGGTCATTCAGTAAAAATCTATGATATTTGAAATGGTATGTGTTGTATGCTCCCATGAAAAAATCATCATGGCCAACCAAAATTTGATAAAAATAAAATAAAAAATAAAGTCTCTTGAATGAATTCAAAGTAATATTTGTGGATATATATACGCTATGTGAACCATAATACATATGGTCACATATTCTTCTATTATCATCTGTTAATATGTTATTTATGAGGTTTCTAACTCATTGTAATTAAAATAAGAGATGTCCTGGTTGTCCTCGTCCTTTTCCTAGTTTGCGCCGGGAGCCTCCATCTCAACCGATAGCCTGACAGACTGCAAAATCATTGCACTTCCTTCTCATGATGGATGGAACCAGGAGACCTAGGCACGGGAAGGGAAGCTAGGCTCACTCCCGACAATTATATACCTGCATTCTCTAGTAAATCCATTAAAAGGGTTAGATAAGACAAAACTAGTGAATTCATATTCCCAAAAATTTAATGATGATTCTATGGTAACAGAAACTGAAGTTTAGCATTATGTAGCTCATAATATGATTTGGTTGAAAAGCATAAAATATCTAAAATAGCAAAAAACATTAGGAAGACCACAAGATGTGTAATATGGAATTATCAATATTTGAGTGGGAGTTTGCGTTGTTGTACTCTTTTTTACTTCTTCTAGTTTTCCCAATGAATTTTCCAAGAAACTTTTTTAACGAGGCAACAAAGGATTATGTCCATAAGATTGAAACATGCCCTCTACGAGATGTCTAAATGCAATCCTCATCATCACGGGGAGTTTGCTTTGTTGTATTCTTCTTCTCTTTCTATGGTTTCTCTCACCATGTTTTCTTAGAAATGCTTTTTTAGCGAGATAACGAAGAACAACAAATATATTGGAATAAAATCATCGTCGATTTTGATTCCATTTAAACAATAAAGATATTGGAATAAAAACAATGATAGTCACTTTGTACATTTCTACTCCTGAGCAGCCAGCTGACATCTTTACTATGGCCCTTTGTCGTGATTAGTTCAAAGGGCCTATATATCAAATCTGTAACATAAGGATTCTATATATATAGTAGTTGACAATGAGATCCACAAAAATAATAAAGCCGACATGTTGGGATAACTAATGGCAGTTTATATGACTCTTGAGAATATGTGATAAGTATCATAACACTCCCCTTGGACATCATTGTTACCATTGCTTCTACGTTATGTATTTGACAATCTTTTGTTACATCAAAAGAGTACAACAATGCAACCTCCTATCGAATCATGATGATTACATCTTATACATCTTGTAGATGTCGACAATGGAATAAAAATTCGTCGATTTAAAATATTATCTTCGATACTTTAAATCGAAAAATTTGAGCTCATTCTTGAAAGAAAAGAGCAAATCAAGCTTATGAATTCTTTATAATGAAGATGAGAAGTGAATCGAACTTCCAATTTCCATTTTGGCTTTCGATATCAGAGTCAATTTAGATTCCATTTTCGCGGAAGGTTGAATTGGCCTAGTCAACGCAAAGTTGAAGTTTTTTTAAAAAAGTCAACCAAAAATTGAAGGTTTAATCAACCACATCTAAAATTCAATGTTTAATTAGCGATTTTCGCGACTTGCAATGTTAAAATAACATTTTTTGCATTTTTTATCTCAAGAATGTAAAACATTTTTTCGACCAAAGATTGAACTTGGAGTACAACATGACCAATTAATGCGATAAAACTACTAGTCCACCATATAATTAGATGCATGTCTATGAGTTAAAGAAAACGCCAACCGCATGGGATCGCCTCAAATAAGTCTAATTATTTGGATCCTCTAATTCTAGCTTATATTATAGAAAAATTCAATAAATTTTTGATCTTTGTAAATAGTTTTTTCAAGAACTAGATTATTTTTTAACAAAAACTAAGTTATTTTGAAAATTATATTGGACTTAGTTCCAGCTATCTCTGCTAAAAAAATTTTAAATCTAAAAGTTGATTGAATCTTATTGCGATTAACTATATCACAAAAATAGTTTATTTAACATATATATAAGAAAAAACGAACTTATATTATAAAAAATTTGTGAAATTTGTTTATTAAAACCAAAATAAAAAAATATTAGATTGTAGTCCTTATTTTATTTATATATGTTATATTATATTATATTATATTTATGTTATAAAAAGTATTATAAATATTGTTTTAGTTGCTTTAGTCCCTAAAACTCTTGGTATGACAGTGTTCTTTCAGCTTCAGAGGCTCCACTTTTGAGATGAACTTGACCTAGCAAAGAGCTTTATTTTTTATTTTTTTTGGGACTCATGTTGTTTAGTTGTATTTACTATTGAAATTGGGTCTCCTGTGTAAGAGATAAGTCCAAGACAATGTCAAGCCCAATTGTATTTAGGGTCTAGCAAGCCCTATATATATGTTTGTAATGTGGATTTATGAGCAACTTTGGCTGCAATAACAGTCTTTTTTCTCATTTCATATGAAACAGTCAATTCCTTCTTGCTCTTGGTGACAATCTTATATATACTTCTTCCATCTTTCCTTTTTCTTACATATCTAAATAAATCTTGAACAAGCTATTACTTATGTTCTGTTTTCAATCTATGATAATTAAGCTTTACGCTTATATCAATCATTTTTTTGGATTTGCTATCATGGTATCAGAGCCATGGAGGCTAATCTCGAACCACCCGCTGCTACTACCTCTCAATGTGTAACTCTCAAGCTCAATGATAACAACTATCTCATGTGGAAACTACAGTTTGAGCAGCTCCTTTCCAGTTATATGCTTCTTGGATATGTCACTGGAGACCTTCCATGACCCAACCCTACTATTACCGTTCAAAATGGTGATCAAACTACTAAAGTAGCAAACCCTGAGTACATGAATTGGATGCGCTCAGATCGGTTTGTCATGGCGTGATTTTTTGGCTCTTTGACTAAGAATGCTCTGCATGTGGTGTATGAACTTTGATCCTCTCACAAAGTGTGGTTTTCTTTTGCCTAGAAACACAACCGCGTTTCAGCCGCAAGACACCTAGATCTGCAGAGAAGACTTCAAACATATGCTAAAGGCAACACAAGCATGAAATATTACTTGTCTGAGATGAAATCTTTGTGCGATCAACTTGATTCTATTGGCTCTCCCATCAACAAGCACGAGAAAATCTACGGTATGTTGAATGGTTTGGGTAAGGAATATGAATCCATCTGCACAGTCATTAAAAACACCGTGGACTCATATCCAGGTCCAAATATGTAAGACACCATCTTTAAACTTACTGGTTTTGAAGAAAAGCTTCAGGCTTATGAAATTTCTTCTCAAGTAACCCCACATCAAGCTCTTTACTTAGTACGTGAAGGAGACAATTACAGAGACAACAACTATCATGGTAGAGGTCAAAACTGTGGGGGCTACAGAGGCAGAAACAACTACTCAACCCAAGGTAGAGGCTTCACTCAACAGATTGGTCACACTGAAGGAGAAAACTCGAACAGAAGAGCCTTCAACAATACTGGTACGCGGCCCAAATGTCAAATTTGTGGGAAGTATGGTCATGCAGCATTCAAATGCTTCAAGAGATTCGACTAAAATTTTCAACCTGAAGAGCAAGCGGAAGCTATGGCAGCTATGCGTGTACCTAAACTGAACAATACACAGGAAGAGAGTGGCCTAGACACGAGAACAACACATCATGTTACTAACTCAACTAAAAATCTACAAACTGCAAGGACATATGAAGGATCAGACTCTGTCGTGGTGGGTAATGGTGAATTTCTTCCCATAACTCACATTGGCTCCATAGCTCTTCCTTCAACATCAGGTACTTTTCCTCTTCTTGATGTGTTAGTATGCCCTGATATTGCAAAATCTCTACTATCAGTCTCTAAAATCACAAATGATTATCCATGTTCTTTCATTTTTGATTGTAACTATATCTATGTTAAGGACAAGCAAACCAACCAACTTCTCAGCCTGAAAAGCAAAGTTAATGGACTTTACCAGTTGGAGAATCCTCAATTCATGGCCTTTTATTCTTCTAGACAACACGTTACAAGTGATTTTATATAGCGTTTGATACTGAGGCATCCTCACCAACAAGTCTTGCAATGTTTATCCTCTACTAAAGCTATTTCATTTAACAAAATGTCCCACACTATATGTGAGTATTGTCAATTAGGAAAATCTAGTCGATTTCCGTTCTCTAAGTCAGATTTTCAAGCATATAGAATTCTTGAGAGGATTCATTGTGATGTTTGGGGTCCATCTCCTGTAATGTCTGAACGAGGTTTTCGTTTTTATCTTATTTTCACTGACAACTTCTCTAGATATTGTTGGTTTTATCCCTTGAAAATGAAATCGGAAGTTTTTTCTATTTTTAAGATGTTCTAAAATCTTGTTGAAAATGAGTTTAACTCGCAAATCTCTATTATCCAAAGTGATGGAGGAGGATATTTTATCAACAAAAAGCTGCTAACCCATTTTGAATCCTCTGGAATCAAAAATTATATATCATGTCCTCATACCCCTCAACAAAATGGCATTTCTAAGAGGAAACACAAACATGTGACAGGACTTGGTATGTCAATGCTTTTTCAAGGTGTTCTTGCGCATTCTTTATGGGTTGAATCTTTCTTCACAGCCAACTTCCTCAGTAATCATCTCCCAACGTCAACAAATGAAAAATCTCTCAGTAATCGAAGCTCTTCATGGTACTTCTCCAACATACTCAGCTCTGCGAGTCTTTGGCTGCGCCTGCTATACTTACTTGAGAACTTATCAACACAACAAGTTCGATCCTAAGTCACTTATCTGCGTGTTTGTTGGGTACAACGACAAATATAAAGGTTATCGATGCTTTCATCCACCAACAGGGATTGCTTACATCAGCCGCCATGTTTTGTTTGATGAAAATTGTTTTCCCTCCAAAGATACATAAAAAGAATTCAGAACAGCAGCTACAACTCCTCTTCTAAAGGCCTTGCAAGCAGCTAATCCACTAGTTGAAGTACACCATCAAATCAATCCTATACCTATTAAAGATCATCTCATCAAACCTTCATTCCACCTTCCTAATGCTACTCACATTCTCACCTGATACGATCCTATGGATGAATAGGATCAGAACGGAAACGCACTCAAGTCATAATGGACGAAACTGGGATGCACTTGTTGGATGAAAGTTGAAAAGGTGCGACTCAAGAATGAAGTATTTGGGTTTTCCGGTGGCTGGTGATGTCGTTGAGTCAAGTAAACGTGTGGCTTGACTCAAAGAAGCCACAAATGATCGGTGGAAACAATTTGGTGGCAGCAGAATGAAATGGAAGTTGGAAGGTCGAAAATGAAGTGAGTATGAATAGAGATGGATTGAGACGAACTACCAAGAGTTGTGTAAGACTCTTAGTCTTCAAACCTCACTAATAATCTGGATATTACACACCTAAGCATTAGCAAGCTAGAGGAGAACCTCAATGATCAAACCCGTGAAAGTTTATTAGAAATAAAGAAAGTTTGATGAAAATTACAACTTGAGATGCTAGAGTTTATATAGCCATGGAAATGGGCAGTGCCATTAAAGGCCTTTGACTAATTTAATAACATGACAACCCATTCTCGTGACTTGGACATAATAACTCTTCTCTTGACTGGGTTTTATAAGATTTTATAAAGCATTATATAAACATGTTGTAAACATGTTATAAGCATGTTGTCAATGGGGTTGTAGTGTATAGTGTGTATTAACAAGTCTCGTTAAAAACCTTATGCTAGAAAACCCAATGGGACAAAACTAGCAACAAGGAAAAGAGTGCAAGAACACATACCTCTCATTAACAACCCTTATTCGGCTTGAATCACAACCAATGTGGTCGGATAAGCCATAGGACTAAGGTTGCTTGAGGCTTGTACTAGCATTGTGCTAATAGCCTTTTCGAGTATCTTGGTTTTAGCTCGAGTAATAGGTCCAATGGGCAGTTCCAATGCTTGTTGTACCTCCTCTGGTTCAAGCTCCAAGTCATTTTCTTGTGTCGGTTCATGTTGTTGCTCCATTATCATATCATCACCAACTCTGCTTTCACTACTGAAGAGTCTTCCTCTTCTGCTGCGAACTCTACCACTGTCTCCGCACCAACTTCTGAAACAAATGTTGTACCTGAATCTTTTGCATCAATTCCGACCAGAAGAACATATATTAACTCTTCTACATCCGAATCAACACAAGTGTCTTCTTTACCATCCTCAACATCAACATCAAACTCCTTACTATCTGAACTTGTATCATCTAATTCACACCCCATGACTACTCGTCTCAAAGCTGGGATAGTTAAACCGAATCCCAAATATGCATTGATCACTGTAAAAGATATACCAGTTGAGCCAAAGACCATAGCTTCTGCTCTTAAACACCCGAGATGGACAACTGCTATGGGTGAAGAAATAGATACTTGTCATGAAACAAACACATGGGACTATGTTATACCACTACTAGATGCCAACATTCTTGGATGTAGATGGGTAAAGGCCGATGATTCTCTGGAAAAGTTAAGAGCAAGAATACTTGCCAAGGTTTATGAACAAGAGGAAGGAGTTGATTTATTAGAGACGTATAATCCTATGGTCAGAACTGGAACTGTAAGAATGATCTTACATACAGCTGTAACTGAGCAGTAGGACACCAAGAAACTCAATGTCAAAAATGCTTTTCTACATGGTGACCTTCATGAAACAGTTTATATGCAACAACCTCCAGGTTTTGAAAATCCTAACTTTCCTAATCATGTGTACCAACTAAACAAAGCAATGTATGGCCTAAAACAAACACCTCGAGCATGGTTTTATAAATTATCGTCTTACTTAATTAACTTTGGTTTTATATGCACAACAACTATGTCTGTCAAAGAATACACAAGCCATCTGTCTCAGATTTCAATTTGCTGAAATGAATTCTTCGTTACCTGAATGGCATAATTAAGATGGGATTACACTTTGTTTTAGATACAGAATCAACATTAAGAGCTTACAGTGACAGCGACTAGGCCGGCTGTCCTGAAACTTGTCGATCCACCGAAGGATTTTGCACTTTTTTTGGTTCAAACATTATTAATTGGTCTGCTAAACATCAGCCCACCGTATCTCGATCCTCTACAAAAGCTGAGTACCGGTCACTTTCTGACACCGCTGCTCAACTAACTTGGATTTCCAATCTTCTAACTGCCATTGGACGACCTCTATCTCACCCGCCTGAACTATTTTGCGACAATCTGTCTGATGTCCATCTCTTAGCTAATCCGGTTCTTCACACACGCACCAAAAATTTTGCAACTCATTATCACTAAGCAGGAGAACAAGTTGCTCTTGGATCTCTTGTAATCAACCATGCTCCTGCAGCGCTACAACTCGCTAACATTTTCACAAAATCGATGCCACGACAAAGCTTTAAAAGTCTTTGTTTCAAACTCGGAGNNNNGGGGGGGGGGGGGGGGGGGGGGGGAGGGGTGTAAGCAAGACCCAAGCCCAATATCAATTGATTAGAGAAAGCCTTCAAAGCCAATTCAGAATAAGTCAACTACCATCATTAAGGCATTAAGGAAGAAGAGTACGAACCTGCACACAATAGACACACATGACTAAAGGACAATTGCAGAGTATAAAAGATAA
Source organism: Lepidium aucheri (assembly GCA_900406435.1). Classification (NCBI taxonomy): domain Eukaryota; kingdom Viridiplantae; phylum Streptophyta; class Magnoliopsida; order Brassicales; family Brassicaceae; genus Lepidium; species Lepidium aucheri. The sequence goes on along the minus strand of OVBA01001400.1, from coordinate 35,499 downwards.
AGGAAAATTGACTATGATGGAACAAGAGAGACTAGTAACCTGTACCAATCGCTACTTTATTCTCACTAGCCTAGACTCTACTAAACATTAGTAACATCTCTTTTCTTTTTGCTTTCTCTTCTCTTCATAAGCTTCTATAAAAAATAAGCGTTGTTGTAATCTTTGAATCAAGTCATGAGAATCAATTTTTGAAACTTCAATTATTCTTCTCTCTTTTTACTCACTTGGTATCAGAGCATGCTGGATGGTTTAGAAGAACATCCAAACATGAGTAAGTAACAATGTCGTTCAATAGATTAAGAAGAACATGCTGGATGGTTTAGAAGTATATGTTTGGAATCATGAAGCTAGAGATAAGTCTTTCTGGTTTGATCTGTGTTCCTCAATGTTTACAAGGTTCTGGTTATGCATCATACACACAAGGTGCTCATTAAATTGTTTAAAAGAACAAGCAGAGTGTTTAGATGCAATTTTTTTGGTGGGTAATGTATTGATAAAGACAGAGGTATGTTGGTTTATTAGCGTAGAAGAAAGTATATGATAGCTTCATGTTTGGATAAGAGGAGCATTAGTGGAACCAAGTTTCAGTCAATATGTAGGTTTTGATCTTTTATGTGTTGGGTACAAAATCATATATTGTGTGAAGCAATGGCTGAAAATACATCTGAGAAACTATACTAAACTCGCCAAGTACAAAATATACCTCTGAGTAAGTCATGATAATTCTCTAAGTATAGGCCAAGAATTTTCACATAGTTTTGAAGGAAATTATTTCCTATCTCTACAATGAATAATGGAGGATCAGTCTACATCTCTCTTTCACTAAGACCTCTCATGTTCTTGTCCAAGGCATCTTCATTTGCAGTTCCAAACTTGTCATCTTGTCTACACAGACACCAAGTTTGCAGGAGAGTATAAGAGATAAACCCAAAACAATGTCAAGCCTAATTGTATTTAGGGTCTAGCAAACTTTATATATATGTTCGTAATATGGATTTATGAGCCCTTTTCTCATTACATATGAAACAATCGATTCCTTCTTGCTTTTGGTGACAATCTTATACTTCTTCCATCTTTCCTTTTTCTTACATATCTAAATAAAGCTTTAACAAGCTATTACTAATGTTCTGTTTTCAATCTATGAAAATAAAATTTTACGCTTGAATCAATCGTTGTTTTGGATTTGCTATCATCCATGATGGTAACAGTCTTCTTCTGTGGTCATTCGTCATTGATAGATCTATTGTCTTTCTATAAGTAGCACATGTCACTGTAAATGCTAACTAGATATTTATTTGTCTCGTCTCTTTCAACTCTTTGTCTTCTCTCTCTTTCATCTTAGTGGGCTCTCAAGCTTTTAGACAATTTCCAAAATTGTGTTGTGAGTTTTTACTTTCCTGAAAAGAATTATAGTGTTCTCTTCATTTTTTTCCATTTCCACTCATAGTTTATTTCGGCGTTGGTGTTTACTTGCGTAGTTCATTTTTCTTGCAAGCTCTGTACTTATTTCTTTTTTAAGCAAAACAACCCTCAAAAATGGTGATTCTTTAATAGTAATACTTTAAAGATATTGTAGGAAGATAATTTGCATAAACACTGCATGAATAAGCTTAGGCCATGTCTGCTACTCTCAATCTATCTATCTATCTATATATCTTTAAAGGTTTTACTTTAAATTACCCCCTCGTTTCATTTTAAATGATGTTTTAGCGAAAAAAATTTCAACTTTCAATATAAAATTGATTGCATTTTTATGTATTTTGACTATTTATATTCTGCAGATTAATTTCTAATTGGTTGAAAGATTATTAAATATATTGGAAAACAATATTGTTGGAAAAATCAGAAATTAAATGAGTTTTTAATTTGAATGTAAAAACCTTAAACATTATTGTTAGAGGTAGATCCGGGATCCTACTTCGGTCCACTGAAAACAATGGGTCGAATATAAAAGAACAACCCGGTTGCAAACACTAAGTCTTCAACTCGAATAAATTATTCGACTCGGCAAAATATTTCGTCTCGGAAGGTTCTACGAAGGTGAAGGGAAGTTGGATGACACATCAGCAAACGATAAATGGAAGTTTTCCTGTTCTGACATGGAAAACTTCCACAAATCTAGCACGAATCTTAACAGATTCAGTCTTATCAACAGATTTGTAAATCTTCCTTTACTTTTTACACATGTAACCCATTTTATAAACTATAAATAGAGACACAATCCTTTGAATAAAGGATCCGCTTTTTGGCATACAAAAGTCTAATAAGAACATCAATTCGGCAATCATCTCTTCTTGCTCTTAGCTAACTAGCTCTTGCTCCCAATCTAATCTGCAAGTGTCCTTGCCCATTCTCTTCTACTCTTTCAATCAGGAACCACCATTTTAGTACGCTTTGTGCTAAGACCGGTTCCAACAGTTGGCACCGTCTGTGGGGAAGATATTGAAGGACATCTTCACAAAAGCAAGAGAGAGCTCTGAGAGAAGAAAGATGGTTGAAGGCGAAATCACCATCAGCTCATCAGAAAGGAGGGAATCTTTCCCTCAGGAGCATGTTGATTTAACGAATGGGTCAACCTTGAATTCAACCCGAACTCAGGAAGAGAACCAACAAGAAACTCCGGAAGATACTGATCTTCCGCCACCACCACCGGGATCACTAACACTCGGGACCTTAGTGTGAAACCAGATCGCACCGCATGAAACTTCTGATTGCAAAAATGCTAAAAGATTTGATAGACTCGAATCTCGTTTGAACAAGAGTAATCTCCCGAGTACACAGGGCAATAGGCCATGCGCGGAAGCATTGGCTAGTGTTCAAAGAACACTATTTAGAGACTTACCAAATCCACATCCAGTGAACACCTCGGTACAGGATCATTCTGCATACTGAGCATGTCTGGACAGCATGGTAAAGTAATGTTAGACGCAGCGACCATGTCAAAGATGATGGACGACATAGAGTCAAAATTCCATAAAGCTACCAGCTCGGCACCCGAGATAGAAAGGATCCTAGCTCAAGCACAGAACTCGCTATTCACACCGCAACTAAGAAGAGTCTTGGTAAACAGAGGATTGCGTCTCTAATGCCCCTCCTACAATGGGAGTTCGGACTCAGTAGAATTCATGAGCGCCTTCAACATCATGATGAACGGTACCAACTACACCATGAACAACGAAGACGCAGCTTACTATCAGCACTTCGCAGAGAATTTGATCAGAGATGCCTTGGTATGGTTTACCAAGCTACCAGCTGGGTCAATTGAAAGCTTCAACCAACTTGCGGAGTTGTTTATGAAGCAATACGCCTTATTCGTCAACCAAAACACCTCGATCGCTGAGTTGAGATGCTTAAGGCAAGGCTTTGACAAGCCTTTGAAGTCGTCTCAGACGCTTCAAAAAGATTCTGACGAAACCTAAAGTCAGTGATGACATGGCTATAGAAGCTCTCTAAACTGGAATGGTGACCGATGAGGAACTGAAGCGGGACCTTTCCGTCAACATGCCCAATACAATCTCAGAAGCCCTTTGCAGATCCGCGAGACATGCAAGGTATGTAGAGGAAAAACAAATCCTCTCATAGAACCAGGATACACTGTGGAACTTGGCAACTAAAGAGCCGAGATCAGGGCACTACGAGCCGGGATAGCATAATAGAGGGAAAGCAAACTCAGAAACCGCTTTCCGAGTTGGGGAGAATAGCAACCCCCGTGACCAGTCACTCAACAACACCTATAACCAGAATGAGTAATGTGGTTCCACAAGAAAGCGGGTCATTCGATGGCAAAGTGCAAACAATTGCAAGAATTCCTCACTGAGAAGTTCAGTAAAGGTGAGTTGGAGGTTTCACAAGAGGAAACCCAGCGGTACAAAGCACAAGCAGAAAGAAGCCGAGCAACGAGAAGCTCCTTTCAAATCAACGAATCTGAAAGATGACACCTCGAAAGCAACTAAGCAGCAAAAGCAGGTAGAAGACAATGACAGATCCGGTGATCCATGAGTTGTTGTTGGTGTAATCATGGGCGGATTATAGTTTTGTGACGAAACTTTTTTTCAATCAAGAAATATGAACGAAAGGTTGTCGCCTCAGTCAACAAGGAGCCTGTCAAGGAGCGCATGCACGTCGTGGATTCGGTGATCACTTTCACCGCTGGAGATGTCAAAGGAGTCAGCTTCCTGCATAATGACCCTATAGTCGTCAAACTCCGAGTTGCTGACTGTGATGTTTCACGAATTCTCATTGACACTGGGAGTTCAGTATATCTTATATTCAAAGAGACTTTGGATAAGATGGCACTACTGGATGTTGAGCTCAAACCGGTGGACAAGACCTTGACTGCATTTGATGGAAGTACTATCAATGTAATCGGAACGGTGAAGCTAGCAGTCCGAGTTGCTGAAATTACGAGATGGATCAAGTTACTTGTTATAGATAAACCACCGATCTACAACGGGATCCTAAGAACACCTTGGATACACACGATGAAAGTTGTGCCCTAAAGTTATCATCAATGTGTTAAAATCACAACAAACGAAGGAGTCTATACACTTAAAAGAGATAAGAAGATGGCTAGAACTTGCTTCATCGCCGAATTGAAGTTAAAGAACAAATCGTGTATGATCGCTGCATCAGTAGGAAGCATGGTACTAATTGAACCACCTGCTCCCAAGAAGCCAGACCAATCGACTATTGAACTCGTCAACATCGATTTGACTGATCCAACAAAATGTGTAAGCATCAGCATCGATTTAAGCAGGCCAATCAAGGGGAAACTGATTCTGCTTCTTAAAGAGAATGTTACGACATTCGAATGAACACCAAGTGACATGCCTGGAACTAACCCCGCAATCACAAGTAATAGGCTGAACATCAACCCGACATATAAGCCGATTAAATTGAAGAGAAGAAAGCTCGGGCCAGAAAGAACAAAGACCATAATTAAAGAGGTCAAAAAGCTAACTGAAATCGGTTCCATCACCGAAGTTCAATATCCAGAATGTCTAGTCAATCTGGTAGTCATTTCAAAGAAGAATGGAAAATGGCGAGTCTGCTTGGACTTTACTGATCTCAACAAAGCTTGTCCAAATGACAGCTACCCAGTACCGAATATCGACCAAATCATTGAAGCAAAAGCTGGAAACAAACATCTTTCATTCTTGGACGCTTTCTTAGGATATAATAGATTCAGATGCACCCCAACAATATGGAGAAGACTTCGTTCATCATGGAACCGGGCCTTTATTCTTTCAAAGTAATACCATTCAGACTGAAGAACGTTAGAGCTACCTACTATTGCCTCGTGAACAAAATGTTTGCCGACCAACTCGGGCAAACAATGGAAGTATATATAGACGACATGCTGGTCAATTCGTTAAAAGTAGAAGATCATGTTGATCATTTAGCTCGTTACTTCAAGACTCTGAACGAATACCATATGAATCTCAACCCAGCAAAATGTACTTTTGGGGTTACATCAGGAGAATTCCTCGGATACATAGTCACTCAAAGAAGAATTGAAGCTAATCCAAACTAGGTCACGACAATCCAAGAATTTCTCCGAAGAATAAACAAGAAGTGCAGAGGCTAACCAGCCAAATAACCACCCTGAACCGCTTCATATCACGTTCAACCGACAAGTGTCTTCCATTCTATAACTTGTTGCATGGAAACAAAGAGTTCAAGTGGGATAAAAGCTGCAAAAAAGCTTTCTCCAAGTTGAAAAAGTACCTTTCAACGCCACCGACACTCGCTAAACCAAAAAACAAAGAACCATTATATTTATATATCGCGCTTTCTACCTCGGCAATCAGTGGTGTACTAGTTCAAGATGATAGAGGAACTCAGTATCCGATCTTCTATATCAGCAAGTCATTAGATGGACCCGAGTCCTGATATCGGACTACAGAGAAGCTCGCACTATTGGTAGGTACTTCAAACAGGAAGTTGCGACCTTACTTTAAGTCTCATACCTTTATAGTGTTGACATATCATCCATTGCAAAAAATACTGCATAGTCCAAACCAGTCAGGGTGATTTAATGAGTGGGCAATCAAATTAAGCGAGTATGACATTGAATTCAAAGAATGCACAAACGCAAAGTCGCAAGTCTTAGCCGATTTCATAATTGAGCTATCTCCGGACCTAGAACCTCTAGACTCGCAAAGGATCAAACGTGGAAGATATACGTGGATGGATCTTCATCACAACACGGCTCAGGAGTAGGCATCCGATTAGAAAGCCCTATTGGAGAAGTTTTAAAACAATCATTTCGACTTGCGTTGCCAGATTCAAACAATGTGGTAGAGTACGAGGCTCTAATTACAGGAATTAAACTGGCTAAAGAAGTCGGAGCTACCGATATCGAGTGCTATTGTGACTCCCAACTCGTCGTTAACCTAGTGAATGAAGGTTACAATACGATGAATGATCGAATAGAAGCTTATCTTCACGTGGTAAAGGAGCTGACCAAGGTATTAAAATTTAAGATCAACAAAATATCAAGGTCCAAGATTTGTCGATGCCCTAGCAGAACTTGCATCCATAATAGATCCCATCCAAAGACAAATCATCATAGTAGAAAGCATAGATCGCCCAAGTATAAGCGTACGAAAAGGAGATCTAGAACTCGTCTCGGGAATAGAAGAAGTCCGAGAAAAATCAGATTCCGAGATGGCAGACGCCAAAAGAAACAAAAACAGAAGGTGGATTGGTGAGACAAAATCCTCGCTTACATCCTAGACGGCAAAACGCCAGAAGACAGATGGGAAGCATGCCGGTTAAAAGCGAAGTGTGCTTTCTACGCCCAAGTCAGTAAAAAATTTTACCGAAGAAGTACAAAAAGAATACTACTCACTTGCATTTATGGAAACGAGGTCGACAAGATAATCAAAAAGACACATGATGGAGTGGGAGGAAACCACAACATTGGAAGAACACTCGTTCAAAAGATAAGAACACTAGGCTACTATTGGCCAACTATGGAAAAATATTGCACTGAATACACCGCTAAGTGTAACAAGTGCCAGAGACACGGACATATCATTCACGCTCCAACCAAAGAGCTGACATCAGCAATCATGCCTTATCCATTCATGCGATGGACAATGGATATAGTCGGACCATTCCCATCATCACGTCAAAAAAAATTCATGCTCGTTATGACCGACTACTTCTCAAAGTGGGTTAGAGCAGAACCTTATTCTCAGATCAAGGATAAAGATGTGATCAAATTCGTGTAGAAGAATATCATCTGCTGACATGGTCTTCCATACGAGATCGTGACTGATAATGGATCTCAATTCATCTTGACAAAGTTCAACAACTTTTGCGCCAAATGGAATATCTGCATAAGCAAATCAACGCCACAAAACCCACAAGGAAACGGCCACCCTAAGGCCATGAACAAATAGATCCTCGATGGTCTAAAAATCGACTCTCTGAAAAGAAGGGAAGTTTGGCTTCCGAGTTGGAGGGCGTATTATGGTCACTTCGGACCACACCTCGCCAACCACCCGGACGAACTCCATTCTCTCTTTCTCACGAAATGGAGACAATGGCTCCAGCCGAGATAGTTGTGCCAACTTTACGCCGAGAACATCTTTCCAAGAATGAAGACACTAATAACAACACTATGGAAAGTAGTATTGACGACTTCAAAGAAGAACGCGACGAGGCACTTCTTCGAGTACAAAACTATCGAGAACAAGCCGCAAAGTATTACAACAAGAAACTACCTGAACGACACTTTGCAGTCGAAGATCTTGTACTTCAAAAAGTGTTCGAGAACACGGCTGAACTCAATGGCGGAAAACTCGGCACAAATTGGGAAGGCCCATACATTATCTTTGAAGTCGTAAAGCCATGAGTCTACAAAATCGCAAGCATGGAAGGAGTACCAATTCCTCAAAGTTGGAATTCCATCAACTTAAAGCGATACTACTACTAAAAGCTCGCCATCTCGGCGAATTATATGCGTCAATTAATGCATCTCTGTCTACTTAATTAATTATGTAATAAGAACTACGTCATGGCTTAATCTCTTCGGGGTATGTAGGTAGCCTTTCGGGTCCATCTAGAACTCTATAAAAAATTTATTTGTCCCTAGTCGGCATCTAAAAAAAGAAGAAGAATAGGTTACACCCTATATCCTCCAAAGTCACAAGTCGAGATAAATTCTCGCAAAAACAAAAGCAATCTATCTTTAAGCCGAGTCCTAAAATATCGCCGAGCCCAACCTCAAAAACCTTGTTCAAATCACAAAAACTTCACCGAGTCTAACCTTGAGAATCTCCGACTAAGGCCTAATGTCGAGTTCTAAACTCGCCGAGCTTAACCTCGCAAAACTTAAATCACCAAGTCTAATTACAAAGTGGTCAATGGCAAAGACGAAACTTATCCATATATTAAGCCGAGTCTAAATCTCGCCGAGTCCCTAAAGTCTCGCTCCTATTTACGCCGAGTCTAAATCTCGCCGAGTTTCTAAAGTGTTGCTCCTATTCAAGCTGAGTCTTAAATCTCGCCGGGTCCCTAAAGTCTCGCTCCTATTTAAAGACGAGTCAAAATCTCGCTGAGTCCCTCAAGTCTCGCTCCTATTTAAGCGAGGTCTAAACCCTGCCGAGTCTTCAAATCTCGTACAAAATTTTAAACCTCGCATCATTATAAGACGAGTCAATTAAGTTCAGTCAAAGCCAAAGACCCCAAATATCTCAAATTCTCTAAAATTTGAAGCTTTCTACCAAAAAAATAAAGCAAGCAATATTGAAAAGAAATAAGCGTCAATGTTTTACAAACTCCTCACATAGGAGGAAAAATTACATCGTTTTCAAAGTTAAAATAAAAAAAGAAAGAGGATTAGTCTGTGGTGCTAGTCCCAGCTATTCTGGCAATGACTTTTTCCTTATCAGTCGAGTCGACCATCTCGGCTACCTTTAAATATATATATATATATATAGGTTTGAACCGTGCCACTCGAAACTCTAAATTGGAACATGGACAATTTCAAAATCCCTAATACTAACATGTGGACGATCCCCAATCATAAGATTAGCTACCTTGTTCGGGTCTGTCCAGAATGATAACACCTCAATCTAGGCCAAAGCCACCTCCTCCAAGAGAGAGGACTCACAGAGCTCAAAAGACAGAGGGATCAATTCTTTAGGATTCAAATTCACGACTTCCTCATTGTCGACATCTGCCCCAGCCTTCGCAAGTCCCAAAGTCCCAAACATGATGATCTCGAGTTTGATCGGGACTTAGTCCTTTAACAGACGCTGCAGAAGGCTGTCATAACCATTCATCATAGCGTATGCCAAACGATTATCCAAACTAGAACCCAGGAAGTCGAAACGATCCAAAATCCTTTTTAAGTGCTCGTCCAGAGCTACTGGGTTGAAACAAGTTAATACAGTAAAGCACAAAGAAACAGAGACATATAAACTCACCTGTAAAAGTTCTAGCGCCAGCTTGGGGAGAAGCAATCATGGCCTTATGCTTCTCGGCAGCCCGAAAAGCCACACCTCGAAGGTTGGTAGCAGACTTTGAGGCGTCCTTAAGAGCATCAATATTTTTATCAGACTTTAAGTGTTCTTCCTCAAATTCTAACGTAACTCGGGATAGATCAGCCTGAACCGCCGATAAAGAGGACTTTGTTGCTGCCAGCTCTTGCCTAGACTCCTCCAACTGCTTAAGAACATCATCAAGATGACGAGAGTTCCCAGCACTAGCAGCCATAATCTTCTCATTCCCAAGAAGAACCGAGTTCACCTAAAAAATGAACTGGGAAGAAAGAGAAGAAACCAGTATAAGGAATTGAAGAAAAGTGAAGAGGGACCAAAACAAACAAAAAAACAAAACAAAATTACCGAGAACGCCAATTTTGCTGTTTCGACGTACTCCTTCTTGTTAAGCATCTTGGAGATAGGAGGGAGGTCCTCAATAGTATTCTTGAGGAAACACATTAGATTGGCCCCTCCCACCTTGGAATCCTTGATAGGAGCCGACTCCTCCAAAGCATACGAAAAACAAAAATCCCTAGAGGATTTGCTCCTTTTATGTAAGGAGACCTCAGGAGGAGGAGAGGACTCCTTGCGTTTGGCTGCCTTCTTCCGGGAAGAGCCACCAGCAATATCCCGACCTGGTGTTATCAAACAAACGTCTAAAATCATCTTGTCATCAAGACGCTTTAAAAGAGAAAGGAGGGGAGTTCTTTGAAGGACGCTACCTTTAATGGTAGGTTCAAGATCCGACTTCTTCTTCTTGGTCTTCTTAATTACCAAGGAATCAGAAGAGGATTTGAGAGACTCCAAATCCTTATCCTTAACTGAAGTTTTTGACTTCTTCTTGACGGAAGTCGGAGAACCAGCAGAACCCTTACTGACCTTATCAGAAAGATCGGTCATGGCTTTAGGAGCTGGCGTAACCTCAGCGGCCAGCGCAATCTCAGTAGCCAAAATATCAACATTTTGAGACTCCAAGTTGGTATTTGGAGCCTCAGGAATAATAGTTGGCGACACCACAGTCGCCGAGTCCCTTCCTAGGACATAGTCTAAAGATCCAAAAATTGTGGTCCCACCAGAGGGAGCCGAGGAGCATCCTAGAACAGCATCCAAACTGTCTAGGATGCTGGGCATTTTGGAATCACCAACCCCCATGTTGGTGTTAAGAACCCTTGGAGAAGGACAAGAACTCAGTCAAAATCAAGGAGAGACTAGACACATTAAAAGCAGCAGTGATAAAACTACCTCTCTGGTAACGAGAAGCTGTTTTCTGGAGGAGACCCGCAGGTAAAAGCTTCCAATCAAGACGAGGAGTGCAGAAAAAGCGATCTTGAAGCTCCTGGTAGACAGCTGAGAACGATGTTTCACTACAATAAAGAAAAGGGGCAAGATAAGAATCGGGAAGAAATAATCTAGCAAGTCATAAATAAATACTTAGAAATTTAGCAGGAGTTCTCATCCAAATAGAAAAAAAATTCAACGGTCTAAGCGAACAAAAGACATCGCTAGGACGAACGAAAAAATAGCGAGTTTTCCATTTCAAAACCTTGGAAGTCAGATTATTTAAAAACCGATTTTCGGATTTCAAACGAGCAAAAAATGTCCCTTCAGAGGACTTTGCTTCGCAGAGATCTGTTAATTCTTCAAAAAAAGAGTTGAGACATTAACACCCGCCTCGCTTCCAAGAATCAGAGACCCAATGACGTTCGCAATTCCGGCAGCTCCGAGTTGGGACACTGCATTTTTCCAGGCAAAGCAATACCGAGGCAGTAAATCCGGAATTCGAAACCATATTTTGGTTTCCATGAATCACCAGTCATAAATCGCGAAGAAACCCTCTGGAGGATTCCACGGACGAGAATCAGGGTCAGTAGCAATCTCAACATCCCTCATCTCGGGACAGGCTAGATATAATTTATCTAATCTCCTTGAGTTAATGATGAATGGACCGACATCAAGACTAGCGTGCCAGTCACCAAAACCCTCATCTGGGCTATCTACAAAAAACATCTTTACACCCTCTTGAGTTCGGCTACTACTAGAAGCAGAAGATGAACTAGAGTTGGCAAACTCGGAACTAGAACTAGAACTATTTCTTTCCATTCCGGCAGTATTCACTTATAAACAAATAAACTCGGCGAAAGTAGAAAAGGAAAGAAGAGAGAGAAGTTACCTCGTAATTTTTGGTTAAAAGTAAAAATACGGGAGGAACTGGAGCACTATTTCTAATGAAAGTACGGATACCGAATCGACGCGCAATGATGACTCGCGTCAACCGAGGCGACTGTTTGACTAGCCTAGTGGAAAACTGATACGTGGACCGAAAATTCTGGAAAATGAAACAACCTTTCCGACTCGGAAATTCAGTTATAGAATTTTCCGAGTCTAGGGGGGACAATTGTTGGAATTGGATCCGAGATCTCACTTCGGTCCACTAAAAACAACGGGTCGAATATAAATGAACAACCCGGTTGCTAGCACTAAGTCTTCAACTCAGATAAAATATTTGACTCGGCAAAATATCTTGTCTTAGAAGGTTCTATGAACCTGAAGGGAACTCGGATGACACATGAGCAAACGATAAATGGAAGTTTTCTTGTTCCGACATGGAAAACTTCTACAAATCTAGCATGAATCTCAATAGATTCAGTCTTATCAATAGAATTTTAAATATTCCTTTATTTTCTACACATATAACCGCCTCTATAAACTATAAATAGAGACACAATCATTTGAAAAAAAAAGATCCGCTTTTTGGCATACAAAGTCTAATAAGAACATCAATTCGGCAATCATCTCTTCTTGCTCTTAGCTAACTTGCACTTGCTCCCAATCTAATCTACAAATGTCCTTGCCCATTCTCCTCTACTATTTTATTCAATAACCACCGTTTTAGTATTTATTGTGTTAAGACCGATTCCAACAATTATCTATTAACCGAAAGAGTAACTAAAGTTAGAAAGCGACCTAACGAAAAATATACTAATTAAAAATAATAATAATAATAAAAAAGAAGCGCACTTTAAAGATAAGTTTTTATAAAAAGGGAAGAATATATCTATAATTTCTTATATGTAGATTTATAATGGATATATATATATATATATTATTGGCCAATGATAATCAACTCTTTTGAGATTCACCCTATATATACTTTTCTAACTGGTATTTTAAATTACATTTAATTGTCTCTTTTTTAACTGACATTTTATTGTCTAAGCAGTAATTTTGGATAACTACGATATTTTATACTATTACCAACATCTATATATATAAGATGTTATATTAAAATTATCACTGGTCGTATATAATACTATGGAAATATACAAAACAAACCTACATGCAGCGTGGGTCTAAATTTTAATGGTTATAAAAAGTTCATATGTCGTTTAATGTGAATTGCTATATTCGTTTAATTTTCATTTTTGATTTAGCATTTTTGATTTTCTGAATGGTTGTTTTTGTCTATTTTTCATCTTTATGTTTTTCTTAGTATTTTAGTTTTGATCATCATAATATATTTTATGATTATTTTACATTGTTTAAACTTAAAAAATATATTTCAATTATAAAGTATTTGAGTTTTATTATTTATAAATAATGACATTTCATATATATATATATATGTATATATCTTTTCTTATAATGTAAAATTATCAGACGATGAGATAATTTTTTTTTTTTTGTTAAAGGATTTTCATGAGATAATTGATAATTCTAATCTAATGTATATTATTTATGGTTATTCTAATCTTTGGTAATTTGTTTCGAATTGAAAATTCATAATTACTAATATAATATATAAAAACACAAAGCTAATCCAACCTATTTATGATCAGTTTTGTGGTCAAATTTCTGAGATAATGGGTTAGATTGTTTCCATCCACATTTTCAAATATTATGTTACGTACGTCTAAACACTACATTTTCCGTCTAAAGTATTTAAAATTTGCTTAGATCTCAGTTTAAAACGTTTTAAGCACTAGATATATTTATTTAGGCGTAGTGATATTTATTTGAACAATGCTATTTTGTCATTTCTTTGGGATTTTTTATATTTTCTGATAGCATTTTTGTCATACGTTTAAAATCACCAAATTTGACTCTAAAAAGTTGCAATGACCTAATATAAGATCAATAATATTAAAATATTAACGTATCTGACATGCACTGACATAATTTAAACTTTACGAAAAAACGACTTTTTTTGAACAGTTTCAAATGGTATTAAACGTGTGCTTAACTATAACCGTCCATGGCTTTTATTCTTTCAATTAATTATCAACAGAACGACTATTTCTTTGATTAGTCTCACTCTTCTATTATTTTTCAATCAATTTCTCTAATTATTAATTTGATTTCTATTTTCAATTCCTATTACTACTACACTTTTACTTTATATATTAACCTCTCACATCTTAAATAGAAAAATAAGATTATTTCTATTTTTATCAAGATAGCGATGTTTACTAGATTTTGTATTGAGATAACAAAAACTGGAATCATAGAAACAAATCAGACTAAGATTATGGCTTGACATTGTCCCGCTTGTTCTCTGCACCGCACTCACGTCAACTGCACCATTGGATACCTCTACTCATTAATTGGGTGAAATGCAACTTTGATATTTTTCATATCCAAGGAAACATCAACTCTGGTTTGGGTTGGATAATTAAAAATTATTAAAAAGGGACTTTTTAACATGGTGGTAGAGCTAAATTTCATGGTCGCATTACAAGTGAAGCGGCTGAAACTACGGCTCTCCTTTGGGCCATTCAATCAACATGGGCATTTGAATACAGGTTAGTTATATTTGAAGGGGATAATTTGATTTTGCACCATGCCATACAAGCTATTGCTATTAATTTAAAGCTGCATCATTATGTCTCCTCTATTAATCTTTGGAAGGATTCTTTAAATTATACAAATCACATTTCATCATCAACCACGTAAAGGTAATAAATGTGTTGATACGTTGGCAAAAGCTGCAATCTGGGATATCCAATGTTTATGGCAAATTTATAATTTATGTCCTTTGTATCTTCACCGTTATGTAAATTCTGATTTATAAGATTAATAAAGTTGTTCTTGGCAAAAAAAAAAAGAATATGGTTCATTTTTTTCTTTTATTAATATTAGGCCACAACTAACCGATCTATATAAGCCAAGTTCCTACCTAATATATACAATAAGACTTGATTTCTGGATGTGCAAGTGCGTCTACCTTTAAACCACCAACAAAAATGTGATTCTCTTTTTTTTTGTTAACATTGGGCACAACTAGTTGGCCCATTAACCAAATTCTAACATAATATAAGTGGTGAGATTCAATCTCGGAATGTTCAAGTGCACATACTTTTAATGAATTTACCACCTGTCAGGCCGCTTGCAAAAGAAAAATATATGATTCATTAATAATAGTTTTTGCCATTTTTCACAAACTATAGTTGTTACGAAAAAATAGTTAAAGTTTATAATAAAAAATAACCACTTAGATCTTAAATTGACACCATCTAGATTTTAAACCTTAACTTTGAAATCTTGGCCTGTTAACATTGGATTTCTCTTTATTAAAATTTTAAGATATCTTCTTAGTTGAGACAATGAATGATCTTTTTCTTACATATGCTATAATTGTTATTGCCTTCTTAAAATGATAAATAACTAAAAACACGTCCCGGTTCACATCGGTTCAGATTGGTAAACCAGAAAACAAACCAATTAACCAGAACCAGAATACTGTCTACTTGATGGCTATGGCTGCCTATATATACAAATAGACAGAGATGAGATTACTTACCAAACAATAATACCAAATGCAAACAGAACACATGCAGCACCGTCACTTCGTCTTTGTTCACGGCTCATGTCATGGAGCATGGTGCTGGTTCAAGCTATCCGCAAAGCTCAAGCTTGATGGTCAACGCGTAACAGCTATCGAGCTTGGTGGCTCTGGAACTGACACGAGGCGGCTCGATGAGGTTCGTTTGGTGTCCGAGTATCTAGAGCCTTTGATGAGTTTCATGGAGTCTCTTCCCGAGGAAGAGAAGGTGGTTCTTGTCGGTCATAGCTATGGTGGCATTGGAACCTCTCTCGCTATGGAAAGATTTCCGACTAAAGTCTCTGTCGGAATCTTCCTCTCAGCTTATATGCCGCACCATGATTTTCCTCCGGCGGCTTTAATTCAAGAGGTCGCTAAATAATAAAAATCTTATGTTTTAAGTTCTGATCATATGTGGGACCATTCTTTCTTAAACATGCAAGTTTTTGATTGTCTACAGTATTTCAAGAGACTACCTGAGAATTTCGCCATGGATTGTGAGTTTACATTTAAGGAAGGCCCAGAAAACCCTCCAACCTCAGTTATGTTCGGTACTAATTTCTTGAAAGAGAAGGCATATAGCAATTGCCAGTTAGAGGTGAGTTTTACATCCATTTCTGATCAAAAGGTTCGAGAAAAGGAAAACTATGTCGGTGATCACTGTTGTTGAACTGATTGCAGGATCTAGAATTAGCCATGGCGTTGGTGAAACCGAGCTGGTTATACCCAAAAGAAATGGAAAGTGAAGGTTTGCTAACCAAGGAGAGGTACGGATCTGGGAAGAGAGTGTTTATCATCTGTGAAGGTGACAACGTGGTTCCAGTGGAGATTCAGAAGTGGATGATTAGTAACTACGAACCTAACGAAGTTAAGCTGATTGAAGAAGCTGGTCACATGGCTATGCTCACTAAGGCTCAACAACTTTCTCAACTGTTACAGGAAATAGCTGCGAGATACAACTAAATGTATAATCAACAATGTCTTATTAAAAGTCTTGCATATGATTTGATGAGCTCAATTACACCATATATGATATGAATAAGAAAGTTTCAGTTCTTTTCGTTATTTTGGATATTCTACACTCCTATAATTACGACTTTTCACTGCTTACTGTATTTGGCTGGGGCAATTTCACATTAGCTTGACCAGAGTATCTTATACCTTTCAGAATTGGATTGTGGAGGCAAGAACATAATGCTCCTTGTTTGATCCGCTGCTGCACCAACCCAGACTGTAGGATCTCTCTGCAGAAACACAACTTATGTAAGCTGCATTTGTGTCAGAACCCATGGAGATAAGATTCAACATGAGATTCTCTTAACTAACATGCAGTTCTAGGCGCTAAGCCAATTAGTTTGATATTTGATCAGAAAAGTAGAGACTTCTTTGAGTTGGCATCTGATCCTTCTCCCTCCGAGAATCAGCTGAGAAGCACCAAAATGAGCTAAAATTGTAGGGTTAGTTGATCAACCTATTTCTCAGGTCACCACATTTTTCTGACAACAGATGAAAATCTCTTGGGAAATTCCAGCTCACAATCACGAACAGGTGCATAATGGAATTTTTGTGTAACAATTCTTTGGAATCAATATAGAGAGTGTAGCTGAATTACCATTGGTCCAGATAAATTACTCGTGGGATAGACAGAACTCTTGAAACCGTGACAAACTGCCTCCAATAAGAAATAGTTGTATTAGGTGATATTATGCATAAGGTGTGTTTATTGCAGCGAAGATAGACTAACCGTCGTAGAAGAGCTTTTGGGTCGTATGGAAATAGTTTCTTCTTATGTAGCTTAACAACTGATTTTTGTAACGAAAGCAGACAATCTTTGGCGTTTTCAAAAGCCTGAGGATGTAGTTTCCAGTTACTTTTAACCTCAGAAATCGCAGGCAAAACTTTTCTTCTCTTCGGAGATAAAGCATCTGTACTTCCTTCAAATGGAAATTCCACAAATATGGCCCAAGAATCACTGACTGCACGCAAGCATCTACCACAAATATACAATGGATGTTATAAAGGAATTATCCAATATTATGCATTTGTTTAATTTTGAAACTACAACAAATCATACACTAGAGTACAAGACTACGAGCATGGCTGATCTCATGTAAGCAAAATAACAAATCATATCCAATCTTGATACTCAGGGTGCAGCAGTTGATATGCATATAACTTAAGAGAAAAGAATTAACCTCAGCAGGCACTCGGCACAGCTAGGCCCAATATCTTTAGATATAAGGTAATCAAGAAGGACTTGATGATCATAATGTAGCTGACAAGAGAAAACAGAGGGTCATCGCCATAAGGATTTTTCGTTATTGATAGAACATATAACACCAAGCCTACATGGAACATAACACAAGAGAACTTCTATGGGGATGTTTTATGAAAATTACCTCTGAAAGAAATATACAAAATAAGATTACAGGATTGAACAAGATTGATAAACGGTAGAGAATAGTTTGTTCCTCATCTTGAAGCGAATTCCCTTCCCCATTAAGCCTGTAAGTTAAAAACACCCATAAGAGCTCAGATAATGATAAAATTCTGGTTAACTGTTTGCAGAAAGGAAGTGTTTTACCCAACTTACAGTTCTTCTCTATACAATGGTACAGACAGCAATTGCAGAAGGACTTTAAACAATAGATCATCCTACAATTAGATAAAGAAAATATATACCAGAGCTCCAATGTATGGGTGTTAAACTAAAACCCCAAATCCGAATGGCAAATACAGAAAGACTAAACAAAAACCTCATGCATGAACAGCCGGACGAAGGATGCTGTAAAGTCAACACTCTTCTTGGTATAAGCTCGGTGATCAGAAAATATATTGACTGGAATCTGCTGTTCAATCCATTTAAATATCTCTTCCGCCCCTTTCTTTCTACAATTATACTCACAGTTTTTGTTGGTGTGTCTACTTGAATAAAGCAAAGCAAAGGAGCACCGTAGGAACAGGAACACAGAAAGTCGTTGCAAATGATTAGAATGCGTCTCATTGAGCTCCATACTAGACAAACTTCCATAAAATGGTGAACCCTCCAAACAATTATCTTGGACGGCTTTATACGTAGTTAGGGTCTGTTGATAAAATTCTTGAAATTGGCTTTGCAAATATTGCAACCATGAAAGAAGAATGGTACATTTGATATTGGACTGGTAAGTAAGTCTGATCATTAACACCTACAAAAAGAGGGGAGACAGTAGCCTAGGATGAACTTACACCGGAGATATCTCTGAAAACAAAGCAAAGAGTTTTTCTGAACATGTAACTTTATAAACAGATGAAATAACGTACCAGTAACTTGTGTACTAGGTATCTTGACATGCAAGAGCCACTATGACTTTCTAACTTTGGTTGGTACCAACGGAGGAGATCCGGAACAAGCGCAATGGTTTTTTGGAGGATTAAATGTGTAGGTTCAAAACCATCAGAATCTTCTGCAACATGAACCTGCTGAATTACGGAACAGAGAAACTGAACAAAGCTCACAAGAAATACAGTTGCTTCTTCACTGTTTGCAGTGCTTCCTAGATTTCCTTTCTGACCTTTGGAATTTCCTTCACCATTACCATGCTGATGAGAGAAAATAGTGCCTACTCGGCACCAAGGAATTTTTGCAAGTGTAGAGTTGACAGATTCCAAGTAGAAATCAAGAAGTTCCTCATTTTCTTCTTGGCTCAAGCGCTTCAATATATTACGAAGAATTCGAAATATATCAGACACTGTAGACCAGCTAGCCTTTTCCAGCTCACATTTAAGAACATCAGAACCTAAGAATTGTGCATCCGGACTTCCAGTTCCAGTTGCAGAAGAAACAGCAGGAACTGGGCAACTATAGATAACTGCTAAGTGCAAACATTCACAAAGCAAACGAATAAAATCATGCCATTGACTTTCCTGGGAAATAAAATGAGTACGCATGAGAGCTGGAAGATAAACATTTAAAAATCTCAAGTAACGCAGACGCAACATACAGATTTAGTCAGACAGTTGGATACTTCCACAAGAACGTTGCCAGCCAAATGTTTAACATATAGACTCTTCATACCTAACAAACCAACCTGCAATAAGAAACTGGTTTGTTTGCCTCGTGATGGAACAGCTCCAAATCATCAAATGTAAAAAGTATTCTGTGATAATCAATTGGACTTGGCCCAGAGAAAAAGGGTTCTCTGAACCAATAATAACGAACTTACAAGAGTAGCCACAAGTCGTTCTAAGCATAGATATTCTTTGGATTCTGGAACATATAAAGCAGCAGCAGATTCATCCTCATGATCAAAAGCTTTCTCTCCCGCTTCCTGTTGAACTTAGCTAATCAAATGGGCTGCGATAATCATCAAACTAACCTTAGAATCTTACACACACGAATTAGTGATCGAACCAATGAACTCATCACAGCCGAATCACAAACACTATCCCTAATCCAAGATCGAATTTCTCTCAACACCTGGAAAACCAATTTATGGTCCGTTAACAAAACCGGAACTTTTAAAATTAACACACAAATAATGCATTAACAAAGATGAACCTGCGAGAGAGAAAGAAGCAGATCTTTCTCCGTTTCATTCGTCGGCGAATTCACTTCTCTTTCCTACATAACTCCGAGAACCATTCGTTTATACAAAAACATAGTTACGCTAACTCAGAAAGACATGGAGAAGAGTGGAGAGTAGTACTTACAGCGTATCGGATAATACGACTGATCAGGGGATTTAGACGAGAAGCTATCTTCCCAGTAGCCATTTATTCCGACAACTGTTCTCTCTCGTTCGAAAGTGTTGGCCCTTTTATTGTACAGAGATGTTCAGGTAACGCAGCGTTTTGGTCAGCAGGAGAGTTCGAATAAAAAAGCTTCGCCATAACGGAGAGACTCTATCAAACGCACCGTTTTGAGTCCCCTGTGAAAATCTGAAGCTTTTTTATGCCACTGAACGAAGTAGCTTCGTTCGTAGTAGAACTTACACGGAAATGCGTCTCGTTCACCGCACTAAAACGGGTGCGTCAGCTCCACGCTCTCGTCCTCACCGCTGGCGGAACTTCGGAATCTACATACGCTAACAATAATCTCATCTCGATGTATGTAAGGTGCGGTTTGGTGGAAGAAGCTCGGAAAGTGTTCGACAAAATGCCTCAGAGAAACGTAGTTTCTTACAATGCACTTTATTCGGCGTATTCCCGGAATCCAGGTTATGAAAGTTATGCCTTTAGTCTGGTATCCCATATGGAATCTGAATCCTTAATGCCCAATAGTTCAACTTTCACTAGCTTAGTGCAAGTATGTGCTATGATTGAAGATGATTTGATGGGATCATCATTACATTCGCAGATTATAAAGTTTGGATACTTAAATTATGTAGTTGTCCAGACATCGGTTTTGGGAATGTACTCCAGTTGCGGGGACTTGGAATCTGCAAGGAGGATCTTTGAGTGTGTAAATGATAGAGATGCGGTGGCTTGGAACACAATGATAGTTGGGAGTTTGAGAAATGATAGGATTGAAGACGGGCTAGTGCTCTTTACAAACATGTTAAAGTCTGGTGTTGATCCAACGCAGTTCACATATTCGATGGTGCTAAATGCTTGTAGTAAACTGGGAAGCTATTCTCTGGGGAAACTAATCCATGCCCGGATAATAGTCTCACAGAGTTTAGCTGATTTACCTGTAGAAAATGCTCTTCTTGACATGTATTGCAGTTGTGGAGACATGAAAGAAGCACTCTATGTGTTTGGGAAGATTCATAACCCTGATTTGGTTTCATGGAACTCGATTATTTCAGGGTGCTCAGAAAACGGCCACGGAGGGCTAGCGATTCATATGTATAGAATGTTGCAGAGGATGTCCATACCTCGGCCAGATGAATATACTTTCTCTGCTGCCATATCTGCAACAGCGGAACCAGAAAGATCTTTTTATGGAAAACTTCTCCACGGACAAGTAATGAAATTAGGATATGAAAGGAGTGTTTTTGTTGGTACAACACTCTTGTCCATGTACTTCAAGAACAGGGAAGTTGAATCTGCACAGAAGGTGTTTGGTCTGATTACAAAGAAAGATGTTGTTCTCTGGACTAAGATGATCGTAGGACAATCTAGATTGGGAAACAGCGAGCGTGCAGTCCAGCTCTTCATTGAAATGTACAGAGAAAAAAATAGAACTGATGATTTTTCCCTGAGTAGTGTATTAGGAGCATGTGCAGACAAGACGATGCTAAGACAGGGTGAAGTGTTCCATTCTCTTGCCATAAAGACGGGATTTGGTTGCGTTATGTCGGTATCTGGAGCCCTAGTTGACATGTATGGGAAAAACGGCAAATACGATACTGCAGAATCAATATTCTCTCTTGTTTTAAATCCAGATTTAAAATGTTGTAACTCGATGCTAGGAGCCTATAGTCAGCATGGAATGCTAGAAGGGGCTCTGAGTGTTTTTGGGCAAATACTAGAAAACAGTACGCCGGATGTTGTAACATACTTGTCTCTGTTAGCAGCTTGCAGCCACAGGGGATCAACGCAGGAAGGTAAGTTCTTGTGGAACCAAATGAAAGAACAAGGCATTAAAGCAGGGTTTGAGCACTACTCTTGCATGGTAAGTTTGTTATCTAAAGCTGAGTTACTAGATGAAGCGCTGGAATTGATAGAAGAAACTTCTCCCGGAAACAACCACGCAGAGCTCTGGAGAACGCTGCTAAGCGCCTGCGTTAAGACAAGAAACTTGCAGATAGGACTTCATGCAGTTGAGCAGATACTGAAACTTGATCCAGAAGACACTGCAACCCACATTCTACTGTCAAATTTGTATGCAGTTAATGAGAGATGGGAAGAAGTTGCAGAGATAAGAAGGCAGATCAGCGGTTTAGCTTCTGTGAAAGATCCAGGATTGAGCTGGATTGAAGTGAACAACAACATTACACAAGTTTTCTCCTCTGGAGGCCAGTCTAACCCAGATATAAGTCAAGCTCAAGATGAATTACTTCGGCTAAAGAGTAATATGTTCTGCAGATCATCATCCAATGAACAAGGTCCATTCCTTGCAAGACTTGTCTATTCAGATTAAAACGTATGCTAATCAAGTATGATCATCTCAGCGGATATCACTTGTGCAAGGACGAGACAGTAAAGAAGTAAAGATTATAGAGCCAAAAAAACATAAACTTCCTCTATTTTCTAGTTTCCAAACACATGTTCTAAAATGACAAGACACACTAAGGAGATCATCAATACAGATCGAAAGAAAAGGTGAATAGAAAGATTGAAAAGCAAGAGATCTTCTGGTAAAAACAGAAGCTTTGTGATTTCATTTGACTGAGTTCCCTGGTGTTGTGATGGAGAGATCTGGCCACGCAAAGTACTCAGCGGAGACAAACCCACCGGCGTTGCTGTTCTCTAAACCCTCAAACTGCCACATGGCGGGTGCGTGATGACCACCGGTACTCCCTACATTCTTCGTTGCAGCATCACTAACGGTTGAAAACGGCCACATCGCTCTCCCAAGTCCGAAGTTGACGTCATCAAAACCAGACCCGAGTCCGATTCCGAATCCTATGAGTTTAGCTCTTTCTCTATCGTTTTTATTCCCGGAACAGCAAATTGTCTATCTGATTCTGTAGCAAAAGATGCATTGATGTCTCTGTACCCACTCACCTAGTGTTTTTAATGAAATCAATTATTGTTGAAAAAAAAAAACTTCTTTTAAAACCAAAATTTACGTTGTTTAAAATCCAGATTTAAAATGTTGGAATTAGATGCTTGGTGATGTGCTCCTCGTGGTGGGTTTTGGATCTGATAAGATCACAAGAAGACCTCAAAGGATCGATCCTTGTGACTTGTTGATGATAGAATCGGTGGAGAAGACTTCAAGAGTCGATCCTCAATCGATTGTTGGATGATGCGGAAGTAAGTGAATGAGAACCACAAAGGAGGGTAATTGTTGGTACACGGCCCGTCTCCCAGCCCGCATTCACTTTCGTTCGGCTCAGGCCCAGTTACAGCCCATACTTCAGAGAAAGCGTCTCGGCCCATGATAAAATAATCGGATATCCGGAGAAAAGAAGAGAAATCGGAGCCCCGAAGAATAAGTCTCCGAGCTCCGAGAATTGCGCCTAAAGAAGAGCAAGCGACTAGCCGAAGTAAAACCAAGAGAAGAGCAGAGAGAGAGGAGAGAGTAGTTGAAACTTAGGTCTATAAATAAAGAGTTAGAATAAGAAATAGAAAAGGATTGGTAATCTGAGAAATTCGATAGTCAGAAGTCTTGATTAATATAATTATTGTTTCTTCCTCTTCAGTTCTGTTTTATCTTTGATCTACTCAAATTCTTATTCGTTTTAGCCCCTGAATTACAAGTTGATCTCTAGCATCAACAAATTGGCGCCCACCGTGGGGGCGAAGCGTAGATTTGAGAGGATTCGAGCTAATAGAAGGATGGAACAATCACAGACAATTGAGCAAATGAATAACGATAATGAAGAGATATCTACATCACATATTCAATCACCTTTGAACTCCGAATTGCCTTCTAGGCTGGCTGCTCAAAGCACCGCATCTCAACGCAGACAAGCTCTAAACGATCTAAAGCAACTAATGGCCGACTTTGTCGAACAAAACAATCAGCGGACTGCGCAGATCCTAGCAAGGCTAGATTATCAGGAGCAGCGTTTTAACAAATTACAAGCCTTAATTCCACAATTACCGCCTAATCTAGGAAACCAAGTCCGAGAGAATATAGCTGTGAACGTTAATCAACATAATGAAAACAACAACCAAACGAGTGTGGACGAGATTCCACCCCCCTTAAACGCTAATACAGAAAACAGCGACCTATTTGAAATGGAAATGCAAGAGATGCGCGCGTTAATCGCAAATCAACAAACTGAGCATGCTCAAATGAAATCGCAGATCCATCGCGCAATAACTGCAGCCCCCGGTATCCAGCGTGTAATAGAATTAACGCGGCAAACTCTGTTTACTCATCGAATAATGAGCACGATCGTCAGAGATGTTGGAAAAATTAAAGTCCTAACGTTTGAAGGAAACGCGGACCCGGTCGCTCATCTAAAAATATTCCGCCTCGCGGCGATAAAAGCGCATTTTAATAACAAAGAGCGAGACGTTGGCCTGTGTCGACTATTCTCCGAAAACCTCGCCGGATCAGCCCTCGATTGGTTCTCGTCTCTGAAACCGAACACTATTGACAATTTCGAGCAATTGGCAGAAGGATTCTTAAAACATTTTTCAATGTTTATCCAGAAAAGAACTTCAACAGATAATCTATTCGCAACAGTACAACAACGAAAGGAGCCACTACCGGATTACCTAAACCGCTTCAAGGAAGCAAGAGCTCTAAGCGTAAATATAACTGACGAGGTGGCCATTTGCGCACGAAAGATGGGCCTATGGCCAAAATCGAGTTTCCGAGCTAAAATGTTCCTACGGCCTTTTGATAGTCTAGATGATGCTCTTCACCGAGCTACTAATTTTATAGAATGGGAGGAAACGAACAGATTGGAGCTCGGTAAGAAGGGCAAAAAGGAAGAAAGTCATGAGGATCATCGCCGGAGCAACAAAAAATCATTTAGAGAAATCGGCGAAGGTCAAGGAAAACACGCTTACGCAGTCGGGCATTCGTACAAAAGAGAAAAATGGAAGTATGACCCATCAAAGTTTTGCGACTATCACCAGGCAAAAGGGCATTCCATGGACGACTGCGTAATAGTCCAACGTTTAAAGAGGAACAATCTGTGGAAAGATGGAATGCGAAAACAAAGATCTGAGCCTAGAGACGATTATGATTCAACTAAGAGAAGGCGAGGAAATAGTATTGAGCAGCGTGAACATCAGGAAGTAGAAGCCGAGAATCAGAAGCAGCAAACGAAACGAATCGACTTTATTATGGGCGGATCCTATCTCGTCTCGAATTCTATAAATTCGATTAAAGCCCATCAACGCAAAGTAGAAACAAACTCCCAGCTAGGATCGAGCTCGAAATACCAAGATGCTGTAATCACCTTTAGTGAAAGTGAGACCTCGCACCTCGACAAGCCACACGACAACGTGATCGTGATCGCCTTGGAGGTCGCGGGTTTTAAACTCTCGCGAATAATGATCGATACTGGGAGCTCGGTAGATTTACTCTTCTACGACGCTTATAAGCGAATGAATTTCGAAGATTCAGAAATGAATAGGGATAAGACTCCACTTACTAGTTTCGACGGAACTACAAGTCTCTCGCTAGGAACCATTATATTGCCAGTGGTCACTCATGATATTCGTAAGCTCGTAAAATTCGTAGTCATAGACAAATCAGCTCCTTTAATGCAATTCTGGGACGACCTTGGTTATACAACATGAAGGTCGTAGCCTCGACTTACCACCAATGCGTAAAATTTCTAATTAATAATGGAGTTGGGGTCATCAGAGCAAGCCAATCTGCATCAAGAGGATGCTACAGGACAACATTCGAAAAGTTGCGAAGTGAAACTTTATAGCAATTAGAGAAGAAAAGTGTCAATGCTATAGCCAAACCCAAGTTATCATCTCTAGAAAGCGTAGCAATTGACACAGCTTTCCCCGACCGAAAAGTGAGAATCGGGGTAGACATGGAGTCAGACATCAAAACCGAGCTGATTACATTCCTGAAAGAAAACAAAAAAACGTTTGCGTGGGAACCATCTGATATGACAGGCATAAGTATCGAAGTTACCTCGCACGAGTTAAAATTTAATCCAAAGTACAAACCAGTCAAGCAAAAATGAAGGAAGCTCGGCCCAGAAAAAGTAGCTGCAGTTAAGCAAGAAGTACAACGAGTACTAAAAAATGGGTCAATTAAGGAAGTAAAATATCCGGACTGGTTAGCTAACCCAGTAGTAGTTAAAAAGAAATTTGGCAATTGGAGAATGTGCGTGGACTTCACAGATCTAAATGAGGTCTGTCCAAAGGATAGTTATCCCCTACCTCATATAGACCGAATCGTAGAAGCGACCGCATGTCATAAATTGATGTCATTCATGGATGCATTCTCAGGGTACAGCCAAATATTTATGCACCCCGACGATCAAGAAAAAACTTCTTTCATAACAGAACAAGGAATATATTGTTACAAGGTAATGCCTTTCGGACTAAAAAATGCAGGAGCCACTTATCAAAGATTGGTAAACAGAATGTTCGCCGAACAAATAGGAAAGACCATGGAAGTCTATATCGACGACATGCTCATGAAAAGTATGGTCTCAAAGGACCACGTTAACCAACTCAGAAAGTGTTTCAAAACCTTAAACCAATATAATATGAAGCTTAACCCGTTGAAGTGCTCCTTCAGGGTCACTTCGGGAGAATTTCTCGGATACCTTATCACAGAAAGAGGTATCGAAGCAAACCCAAAACAAATAGACGCTCTACTAAGCTTTACTACACCAAAAACTCCAAAAGATGTCCAGCGCTTAACAGGAAGAATTACGGCATTAAACAGATTCATATCGAGGTCAACCGACAAATGCCTGCCTTTCTACAAATTGCTAAAAGGAAAGCAAGTAAAAGGAAAATTACAATTCGAATGGAACGAGGAATGCCAGAATGCCCTCTGCGAGCTGAAAAGATACCTTGCCGAACCACCCATCCTGGCGAAGCCAGTGACCGGGGAGCCACTATATCTTTACATCGCGGTCTCGGACTCGGCCGTCAGCGGCAAAATTATCCGAACCGATGGGAGTGAGCAGAAACCAATTTACTATGTAAGCGCTATGCTCATCGGAGCAGAGTTAAGATACCCAATCGAAGAGAAGTTAGCACTAGCAGTCGTCACTTCGGCAAGGAAGCTCCGACCGTACTTTCAATCCCATCCGATAGTAGTAATGACTTCTCAGCCTCTTAGGACAATCCTGCACAATCCTAGAAAATCAGGAAGGCTAGTAAAGTGGGCCATAGAGCTCAGTATACAATATTGAGTAACAAATACGGGCAAGTATAAAATCTCAAGTCCTAGCCGACTTTGTTGTAGAGCTAGCTTGTAATAACAAGATAGACCTTACCCCAAGCCAAAGGTGGGAACTACACGTCGACGGAGCATCGACGAAACAAGGAGCGGGAGTGGGGATACGATTAGTATCCCCGACCGCTGAGGTTATCAAACAATCCTTTCGTCTATGCTTTGACGCATCGAACAACGTTGCAGAATACGAGGCGTTAGTAGCCGGTTTAAGGCTGGCCATGAGCCTCGGGGTAAAGGAGCTGGTGGCTCACACAGATTCACAGCTTATCTCTAGTCAAGTAAAAGGAGAGTATGAAGCAAAAGACCAAAGGATGAACGCATACAAGGAACTCGTAAACGAAGTAGTCGAGCACTTCGACACATTTGAACTCAATAAAATCCCTAGGGGAGACAATACTGCGGCAGACGCCCTCGCAGCTCTAGCCGCAACCTCCAAATTAGAAACCAAAAGGATAATACCCGTCGGGCATATTAAAAGACCGAGTATCGATCAAAAAGCAGTGATGGTTGTCGGTCTTACTTCAAATAGTGAAAGCAGTTCGATCATCGAAAGCGAGCTCATCTCTATCACGGAAGATTGGCGAGACCCAATCCTGCGTTATATACAGAACGAAGAGTTGCCCGAGGATAAGTGGGAGGCTCAGAAGGTGAAATTGCAAAGTGCAAGGTACTCAATCATAAATGGCCAACTCTATAAGAGAAGCATATCTGGTCCCTACCTCAAGTGCGTGAATAAGGAGGAAACGACTGAAACCTTGAACCAAATGCACGAGGGAAGCTGCGACAATCATGCAGCAGGGCGAGCATTAGCAATTCGGATCAAGAGACAAGGATACTTTTGGCCAACAATTGTTTCCGACTGCGAAAGGTACACTCGAAAGTGCCAGAAATGTCAGAGACACGCGCCAATGATCAATCAACCAGCAGAACTCTTTAGCTCGACGACAATCCCTTACCCGTTCATGAGATGGTCAATGGAAGTGATAGGGCCATTAGAACCATCAGGACCTCGACGAGTCCGTTTCCTCCTCGTCCTAACCAACAATTTCTCCAAATGGGTAGAAGCGGAGGCATATACAAACATAACGGGAACCCAAGTATCAGAATTTCTATGGAAAAATATAGTGTGCCGTCATGGACTCCCAAGCGAGATAATAACCGATAATGGAACAAACTCAACGTCGAAACCCGTCAAAGAGTTTTGCGAGAAATTGAAGATAAAACTGACGACTTCGACTCCGCGATACCCACAGGGTAATGGGCAAGCCGAGGCAACGAACAAAACGATTTTAACTATTCTCAAAAAACGCCTTGCATCAAAAAAATCGGTTTGGTATGCCAAACTTAACGGCGTACTCTGGGTATACCGAACATCACCAAAACGAGCTACCGGAAAAACCCCATTTTCACTGTTGTACGGAGTAGAGGCAATGGTGCCAGCCAGAACCACGGTCCTGAGCTTAAGAAGGATCGAGGCCCCAGAAGCAGAACACGTAAATAATGAGATGCTCGAACACATGGTGGACTTCATCGAAGAAAAAAGAGATCAAGCTAACATAAGAATACAAAATTAAAAAAACATAATATCAAAGTTTTACAACTCAAAAGTAAACTTGAGAAGACTAAAGATAGGCGATTTGGTATTAAGGAAGGTTTTCGAGAACACTCACGAGGTGAATGCTGGAAAACTGGGGGCTACTTGGGAAGGCCCTTACCAGGTAGAAGACGAAGTTAGACGAAGATGAACTACATAAGGCTTGATCCTCTTGAAGAGGTACATAGGTAGCTTGCTAAGGCAAGCGCAGCCCAAAAAAAAATAATAATAATATGGTAAAGTACTAACGAAATGAATGAAAAAGATGAACTTAGATTAATAAAAAGAAATGAAACTTAGAAAACAAATTACTAAGGATGGGAGCAAAAGTCAAAGTAATTATAAAGGAAGGGTTCGACACAATTCATGAATAAACAAAAGGACAAACAAAGTTAAAGCTAAGGAAGAGAAGCAAGAATATCAAAGCTACGCGTCCTTCTCAAGCTTGTAGTCCGAAACTTCCTCGTACTCAGCTTCTCCTCCCTTGCGCAGCTCAAGGCAGTCGCTGGTCTCCTTCTCAAGGTCGAGAGTATTGTTCCAGACCCTGGCTAACAAGGCTAAGTTGCCAAGGGCCTCGACAAACTTCTTTTTCTTTGCCCATTTTTCAGCAAACGCAACCTTGACCCATTGCAAAGAGGAATCGACCGTAGATTTCTCGAGCTTCAAGGCTTCTAGCTCCGCAGCTAACTTCTCGACGGCGGCCTAAGAAATCTCGAGTTGGCCCTGAAGTTCAGAACATGATTTGGCCTCTTGTTCAAGCTGCCATTGAAGGTTGCGGTTAAGCATCTCAGCTGATTCAGCTTGAAGCAGAGCTTCAGAATTAATTCTTTCAAGCAGCTCACGCTCCTTTTCTTCCTTATGAAGCGCTCCCTCCTGTTCATCGAGCTTGGCAGCTAGCTCGTCATGCACAGCTTTGAGACTACGCGCTTCTTCTTCATGCTTAGCAACAAGTTCCCTTGTGCGCTTCTCGACGGAGTCAATGTACTTGTTTAGCATGACGACCCCCTAAAAGCAATAAAAAATAAAAGATAAGTGGGAAGAAACGGAAATGTAATAAGGAAAATTTTGGTTAAAGCATACCTTAACGTTGGCATCGGTAAAGCTTTATACTTTGCGCCGAATATCATTTCTTCAACCGGAGGAATGTGCATCTTCGGAGTCCTGAACTTTAATAGGACAGCTCGAGGATCTTCCGGAGGCTGATTATTTGCCTTTGCAGCTCCCGACGAGGCACCAGCTCCCAGGAACAAGGCTTCATTCCCATCCTCTGGCGTAGATGACGGAGTAACCGCAGTCGCCTCCGCAGAGCTAAGTGGAAGCGGGAGAGGAGCCAGAACCTGAGTCGAAATAGCAGAGGTGGTCACTATCTCAACAGCCGCCGAGACCGGCGCCGATAGCGGAGAGGGAGCATACTCCTCAGATCGCCCTTGATCGATTTCCATACTTTTGGAGGTGACGCAACACGATCTTTAACTATCGCCAAATCTGATGGCTCACCCGCAGCTGGAACAGATGCCTCTTCCATGTGAGCATCCTACGCAGCCTCTTCGGATATTGGAGGAAGCGCCAAAGGGGCGGACAATCTTGAAGAAAGAATTAAATCCTCCATCGTGACTCCAGCAGCGAGGTCTCTGGAAAGGCAAGCTGGAAGCGAAATAGGCATAGCTTTCGGAGCTTGTTTCGACCGTGTTTTTCCTCCTCGTTGCGAGTTAGTGCGAGTAAACGAAGGAACTCCCAAAACTGTGAAAATAATACATAAGAATTATCGATAGCAAAAAATATTTAGTAATAAAGAGGAATCAAATGAGGAATCTACTTACCAATGCGAGGAGACCAGAGAGCCGAGTCAAGTCTCTCTCTAGAAAATGTTGTCCACGCCGCACCTCCTTCTCTAAGTAGAGCTGCAAATTCGACGAGCTCCAAAGACGGTGGGCAGCTAAAAGTACCTGCAAACACAAAAAGAAAAGCAAAGTGGTTAGAACCAGATATTAAAAAAAAAAAAACTACTAAAACGTCCACAACTCCGGGGCGCACCAAGCTCGCTTGCCACGAAATTCTAATGCGCTCCACTGGGAAGTCATTAATACTTGCTTCACAGATCTTGAAGAAGAAGTACTGATCTGGCCGCTTCGTGTCTTTATTGGGAAGATCGTCCACGACCTTCCGATTCTTTCGAGGTGAAAGATAATACGTGCCTCGGCCCTTCGGGTTCTTCTTGATGCTGTACAAGCACATCAGATCTTCGCCACTTATGGGGCGGCCGACCTCGATAGCTCGAATGAAAACGGCTAACACAGTCCTAATTACGGAGGGGCACATCTGAGGAAAGTAGAGTCCCACGGCATCCAACCACTGTAGCAGCTCGGCTAGAATAGGAAACCAGAGCCTGCACTCCGTGAAGTAAAGCGCGTGTGCGCAAAGGTAGCCCAGCGGAAGCACCTCCGGCGAAGAGCCCGACCTTAGGACTAGAGTGATGACCTCCTCCGGAAAATTATATTTATCCCCAAACTTAGTGAGGAGATTCCCGGTAATTGCCGACTTTGGATGAGGACCAAACCGTTCCTTGCCTTGTGGAGGAGAATTGCGGTATATTTCAGACTCGACAAAGTATTCCACGGCGTCAAGAGTGTCATCCTTAGAGCTTGAGGAGGAGTTCCGATGGTCTGGCGATGATGCTGCTCGCCGTTGACGTCGTCTCTGCCGCCGCAAAGGCTGCGTAATACCTTTGCTAGGTGTATCCTCAGACGTAGGGCGAGAGGTGGAAGACATTTTGCAGAGAGGAAGCGGAAAGAAGTAGCAAAGAGTATAAGAAAGAGAAATGACAAGAATTTTAAAAAAACTTAAAGGCAGAGATAATTTTTGCTCAGTACCTGGTTCTGCGAATTTAGCAGCGCTTCGAAGCTTAGAAATGGAGGGTGTAGAAGATGAGGAGTGGAGACGTGGCTTTAACTCTAAAAGCCCACTCCTCGAAAACCACCTCGGCGTGCCGACACAAACGAAGCAATGACCGCCACATGTCATCATCGTACAGTCAGGAAGCGCAGGGAAGTGGAACCGTCCCATCGTCATAATGCCAATTCTCGAAAATGACTAAAGCACGTGATTGCCGCCACATGGATAAAATCAACGGCACAGAAGGAGCGCGTGCTGAGCTCGGCTGTAAATAAAACGGCATGCGCCAAAACCGACGATCCATCTTTAGGATTGTCAAAAATATGGGCTCGCTCGGCCCAGAAGTAACAAAAGAGTAAAAGCCCAAAAAATCGTAAGGTCGTAGCAGGTGCTAGAAACATAAGCCCGTTAAGCCTCAGATCGCCGGCCTGATCACCCGGTAAGATCGAAAATTCGAAATAGCCCAACAAAATAACATGGAATTGGCGCGAAACAAAATTCAAAAAAAAATAAAAGTTCTGATAAAAATCAAATAGAATTAAGAAGCCCGAGCTACCGTTGTCCTAAACCAACATGTAGCCCGGCGAACAAAAATCAAAAAGTGATAACGACCTACTCGTCGTCTTATTACAAAAAGAAATGCAATACTAAAAATTTTGGAATATAGAATAAAAATTTAGCAGCAGCAACAAAGAAAATGGGGGGGTAAAAATTAGGCAATCCGTCGGGTCGCATCAGTAGGGTCAACTCGAGGAGCATCAGAGTCCATTAAATCTTCTGGACCGCATCCTTCTGAAGTATTGACACCATTTAAGTCGGAAACGACAGCCATCCCAAGGTCGAGCTCCAAGTCCAGCTGTTTGTTTTTCAAGCGAGTCTCCTCGTTGTCGAGGTTAAAGTTACCTCTCCTCATCAAGCCAATGATATCAAGGCGAGCATCTATGTCAGCCACTTTAACCTCCAGCTCCCCCTCTAAGCTTCCCTTATTCAGTCAAGCTTTTAAGAGAGCATAACGATCTCGGAACTTAGCAGTTAACTCCTTTGTGGAGGCCTCAACCGCTGCCTCGATGGCGGTTTCCCACGCTTCGCGTTCTTGCTGTAACGTTTCTTCAAGCTCAGCGATTTTATCGCTTAGCGAAGTTGATTCAGAATGTAATTTTTGAATCTCTGTCAGGTTCTTCGCCTCGCGATCCTGAGCAAAACTTAGCATATTAGTCAGCTTGTCAACTGTCTTGTTTGACTCCTTCGATGCCGGATCAGGGAGCTTTGCCTCATAGCCGCCCACACATTTATTCAATGCCCCGATAGCTTGTGATAAACAAAAGTTATACCGAGAACAAAAAGTTATAACCACAAAATGGCGGATATAGAAGAGTCAGACTTACGTAGCCAAAAGCTTCCAAAGCCTCCGTATAGTTCGACTTCTCGGACATATCTCTCAGTGCGGGCATGACGCACCCTCGTGGTTTGAAATGTCTTAGCACAATGGCCATACTGTGCCGATCCTCTACGATTGGGCAGTCTCTGTCGTGCGTAAAACTCCATTGAAACTTGGGCTTAGAGGATGACAAACTACGGCGATGCCAGTGCGTTGAAACCCTAAAGTCAGTGTCCCGAGGGGCTTCAAGATCGCCAGCCTCTCCATCCTCGTGTGCGTCGCTCGACGCGCGAGCTTGTTTTAGGGAAGGTTTAGCAGAATCTGATCTTTTCTCTGTAATCCCCGCTTGGTCGGAGTAAGACTGGGGCGGAGGGGGAAGCTCTCCCTTGTCAACCGGGATTGGCCGCTTGTAAACAAGAGATCGAGGTCGGGAGTTTCCTGGGTAAGAGGATGAATCCCAACCTTGGGATTTCCCTGAGAAAAACATAAAAATTGAAGGATAAGGTGAATGGAATCTTAAAAAAAACATAGTAAAGATGCGAGAATAGGGCATACTGGGAGAACTAGAGTTCGAGATCGGTCCTCTGCTGAAGAGCTATTCTTGCCCATAGTTACTCGATCAATGAACCTCGATTTTCAATCACGTCAGGCAACCTACTCGTCGTGTGACCATATATATAGGCAACTAAGGGAAGACATCCAAGTGAGAGAATATTCTGTTTACTAACAAACTAAATGAAATCAAGCCGCCTCAGTTCGGTTTAAAATTCAAAAAGTAGAAATTAAAGGATATTAGTTCCGAGAATCTAGCTCAAAGGTTCAATGTAACTTTCAAACTGTATGAGCTGGGGGACTATTGTTGGTACACGGCCCATCTCCCGGCCCGCATTCACTTTCGTTCGGCTCAGGCCCAGTTACAGCCCATAACTCAGAGAAAGCGTCTCGGCCCATGATAAAATAATCAGATATCCGGAGAAAAGAAGAGAAATCGGAGCCCCGAAGAATAAGTCTCCGAGCTCCGAGAATTGCGCCTAAAGAAGAGCAAGCGGCTAACCGAAGTAAAACCAAGAGAAGAGCGAAGAAAGAGGAGAGAGTAGTTGAAACTTAGGTCTATAAATAAAGAGTTAGAATAAGAAATAGAAAAGGATTGGTAATCTGAGAAATTCGATAATCAGAAGTCTTGATTAATATAATTATTGTTTCTTCCTCTTTAGTTCTGTTTTATCTTTGATCTACTCAAATTCTTATTCGCTTTAGCCCCTGAATTACAAGTCGATCTCTAGCATCAACAGTATGATTCCTTTGATAATCTCAGTCCGATCAAGCTTGGAATCCTCACAAGGCTTGATCTCGGCTCTCTCTCTCGAATCCTCAAAGAGATAAAGACGGCAAGGGGTTTTCCTTTGAAATAAATGTTTTCACTTTATTGATACTTGGTTAAAAATTACAAAACCGTAAAGAGCTTTATATATAGCTCATCGGTGGTGCCTTCAAGGGCGGAAAAATGAGCTGATTAAGCTACAAATATGCAAACTAAATCTCTAAATGAAGCTTGAATGGTGCAGCATTCATGATGCAAGATATGAAAAATTAAATACAAATAAAAACAAATCAACACATTAAAGTCTCACGCGGTTTCTAAATATGGAAGTCTTCAAGTTCCGCGTGTTTTGGTTGGTGCGAGCTAGTTGTTGGTGCGGCCTGCGAGCTACTTGTTGGTGCGGCCTGGGAGCTACTTGTTGGTGCGGCCTGCGAGCTACTTGTTGGCGCGGGCTGCGCGCTACTTGTTGTTGCGACCTGCGAGCTAATTATATAACACAAACTTATCTTGTTTGCTTGGTTGGTTGCTGAACTAGTGTCAGCTCGCTTGTGTGCTTTGGTGAGTGCGTGGTCGGTCTCTAAGGCGGGTGTAATGACTTCAAGCAGCTAGCTAACTCCGTGGTTGAACTTGTCTCTTAATGTGCTTGCCTTGCTTCTTGTACTTGGTCCATCTTGCATGCTCGGAATATCCATAGCTTCAAGTAATAAGGTGTTGTGGTCGATGACCTCATCATTCCCTCCCGCTTGAGAAAGTTCCATCTCCGGATCGGTGTTACCTATTTCAAATAAGGTTAGGTCGGAAATATTAAACACATGATGTACCTTCATGTGTTCCGGGAGTTCAAGGCGATAAGCGTTGTTGTTGATGCGTTCAACTACTCGTAATGGTCCCGCGCCGCGCGGTGCTAATTTCTTGTTCCAGTTGCGCTCTTTGGGAAACCTCTCGGTCCTTAGTTCCATCCATACCCAATCTCCTGGTTGGAATATGACTTCTTTGCGTCCTTTATC